>CAIGRL010238875.1:0-15995 GCA_903798325.1 Fraxinus xanthoxyloides
TAAGTAAACTTTATTTTCAATTGAGTGTGTTTGATGCATTTTTTTTGGGAGAAAATGTATTTTTTGTGATGTGATAGTGAACATGTTGTTGAAAAAGAAGGAAAATTTATTGATATGATGAAAAATATTATTTTATTAAACAATATGTTGTTAAAAATAAATAAAATAATAAAAATGAAAATAAGTATATGGTTAAAACATCGACTAATGATCCCATCTTCAAATTCGCATTCCAAAATGTCGGCTCTAGCCCTATTTTTCGCTCTAAGTCCAAGGCTAGGCCCATTAGCCCACTCCAAATGCTTTATATAATCCTAATCAGTCACCCAAATTTCCACACACACTAGGGTTTAGAGGCTTCACCCGTTTCTCTAGTCTCATACCCCGCCTCTGAAATTCGTATGCACAATGCCAGAAAATGCTTTGCTTCTGGTAATTTTTTGCTTTTATTTAATCCCTATTCGTTTTGTTTCGAGTCATTACGAATTAAAATTGGGTTTACAGCTCGATTCTTTTCTGTGATTCAGTCACAAATGCACTGTCCGTAATAGGCTGCATCAAACTTGGTCCAGCTCGAGCGACAGTGCATAAATCGAAAGCTGATTTTAATCAGCGGCGGCCAGACAACCGCTGAGATGGATCCACAGATGGGTGCTTCTGTGCCTGTCTACTAATTCCATCTCACAATTTCTGTTATTATTAAACTTGAATTCAAGCCCTCTTGAAAAATGTAATTAGAAAAAATAAAAAAATAGATTAATTTCATCAAAAGGAAAGAAGTTTTTTAATCCTTCTCTCGAAATGATCGATCGATTTCAGTCCAATTGATGTGAATTAACTGGAAAAAGTATAGTTTGGGAGTTGTGAAAATTTGAATAGTAGCTGTTGCCAAGTAGATTAAGCTAAATGTACAGGGTAGGACTAGGGATTCCCTACACCCTCTCTCCCACCTCAACGAAAAAGCTAGAAAAAAAAAGAAGCAAAAAGATGAAATTTTGCTTGATGTACATAATCCAAACATGGAGTTCATACCCTTATGTACATTTGGCAATTTTTCAAAAAAATTATCCACCTACCCACCCTGTATAGGGTAGGGATTAAGCTAAGTGTACATGTAGGGATTCTTAAGTGTTTTTTCAAGTGTTCCAAATTAATGTATACTATTTTAAAATATTATTGTAAAATTATGTTTTTCTTTGAACTAGTTGATTATAGCCCAAATCGATCTTTCCATGTCAAATTCAACATTAATCCAATCAAATTTGACACTTGGTTCCCTGTTTGGTTCCTATTTTTCATGGAATTTATTTTTAACTGTACATTTATGATGTCCATATTTTTTTTTATCAATTTTTCAACGGTACATTTTATCAATTTATTAAAATTTAATAAAAATATGATGCTTTAGCTGAACTAAATAGGAATTAAATTTTTGTAACTGTCATAGCAGCACAACAATGAACCACGATATGGGAACAAGTGACTCAAGAGTGGGGCTAGCGAAGTAATGAGTGGAGAAGGGACAACACGATTAGAGATGACAAAATTTCCTATCTCGAGGGGGCGGGATTCCTGACTCGTTAATTTGAGGACCAAGTCTAATGCGGAATAGTTAGAAATCTAAAAATCCTTTAACGATTTTTATACATTCTCAAGCACGTTCTCGTGATCACTTCACCGTCGGGCACCATTTTTCGGTTGATTGAAATACTGACTTGATTGTTGGAGTGTTCGCGGTCGCTTTCACCTCCCATTGGAAAAGATCACGAGTGACTACGGAGTGCTACCGTACCCAGGGAGGAGAATACGTGAAGACTTATTTAGTTGGTCACGTGTCGAGCCATTTTTCAAGGTCAACAATCTCCATTGAAATATTATCACTACGGTTGATAATGCGATAGGCATATAGAAATTTATGAATAGAGACAATTTGTAATTATTGCAAGAAAAATAGGACTTTCATGTGCTTACCATGATTAAATTATTCTTGTTGCCAAGCCAAACCTTTGTGAAATATTTACCAAAAAAAAGTTACAATTTACTAGTATTTTTTTTATAAATAATTGAACCATTTTCATGGGGATGTGTTGCTTCGGGGTTGAATTGTCTGCCCATTTTGATACAACTATATTGTTGCTCTTTTACCGAATCACCCAACTAAAAAGCTTAGGATGACAAAAAAACGTCGGTTCGAGCTTGACCCGGAAGAAGCCCGAGCCGGACAATTATACTGAGCCGAGGCTCGGGCCGAGCTGCGTTGGTTCGAGCCCAGGCTGGCATGTGGTCTGGACAAGCCCACCATAAAAAAAAAAAATTATGAGCTAGCTCGGCTTAGGCCCAAAAGATAAATTATGAAAGAAATGCTAAGTGGTCTGGGCAAGCTGCAGCCATTTTAAAAAAAAAAAAAAACTCAAGCTAGCTCGGCTCGAGCTCAGCTCCGGGCTTTCGCCCTGAGCCGAGCCTCATTTTTTTGTGATTTTGCTCGGTTCGGGTCCAAAAAAGCTCGGTCAAATAAAGCTTGAACCGAGCTCGACTTTTTTTTTCCAGCTCGACTAGATGACATAGCTAAGCTTAGCCAGCCAAAAAGACTTATTTATTTATTTAAATTTAATCTTCAATGCATCAAATTGGGCCCGAAAAAAGCCGGAGTCGGTTCGCCCAACCCAGCCAATATGGTTCGGTCGGCCAGTAAAAAAGTAAAAAAAAAAAAATGTAATTTTAGCTGCCTGCAGACAACTATGTGATTGCTGCCTGTGTTTTACATGCAGCAGTTACGAAAAAATAAAAATAAAAAATCGAGCCGACTCGGATCGTAAAGGGTTGAGCTGAAAGCTCGAGTCGAGTTTAAAATTTTTGGCCGAGCTTTTGCTCAACTTGGTTTAGGCCCAAAAATCTCGTACCTGTTTTGCTCAAGCCGAATTCGAATTTTGAGTTTCGGCTCGTGGCTTGGCTCGTTGACACGATTAGCACCAATGTGGATACAAGTTGGACTTCGGTGCGCAATTTTCATAAATGGGACAGTTAAACTTGAGTATTGACTTTTGAATATTATGAAACTATGTTGAACCACCTCATTAATTTTGTAAGAATAATACTATTGGTATTAGAATGTCTCGATGGAAGAATGTAATAAGCTTAACTAAATGAATGTCATATTCTTACTTATTAGACTTGACATATTGTATTTTTCTATTCAAACCGATGTTTTAGAACCATAGTTGCCAAATAACCGTACTCTTTTGTAAATTATCAAATATATCTAGATTTTATCTTTATTTTTTTTCTTGCAAACTACCTTATTTTGTTTGTTTGTTTGATCTGAGTGTGTATTGCACAAAAATAAAAGAATATAGATGATTTGCGCAAAACATGCCAATGATAGGGATATTTTTTGTGCTAATAGTAATTACCCAAAGAAAAAATTTCTAAATAAAATTTAACAAATTATGCATAATATTAACACTTTTAACGAAAAAAGATGTAAGTATGAAACAAACGTTAAAACATATTATAGAAATTAAAAATAAGGTTTATAACTAAAACAATAAATTTTAAATAATATGATATATATTAAAGGGGGTGTATTCAATTGAAACTTTTAATAACTTTTGGAGATTTTAAAAAGTTTAGGGATATTCAATGTAGACTTTTAGAAACTCTCTAAAAGTATTGTTATATTTAATTGAGACTTTTATAAACTTTTTAAAAGTCATGGTGTATTCAATTAATTTTTTTTAAAAGTCTATAATTTTTGAGGTATTCAATTTTTTATAACTTTTAGAGACTTTTATAAAAGTCTCTATGATACTAACTTTTAAGCAGAAATTATTAAAATAAAATCTCAAAATTTGTCTCTCATTAATCACGAGATTTTGGGAGACTTTTATTAAAAAAAAATTAATATGTATTTTTTTTTCAATATTTCTCTTTCTTTTTCCTTTTGACTTAGGTAAATTTTATTTAGCCTTTTGGTACACATTAAAATTTTCATTTTCATTCTTCTATTCATTTTTAACTACACATTTTTCAATAAAATACTATTTTCATCACATTAATAACTTTTCCTTCTTTTTCAACCATACATTCTCCATCAATCTACTATTGCAAAATATATTCTTCTAAAATAATGTAGCTCAAAACACCCTTAATATAAGAGGGTGTTTGATAGAGATTAAAATCGGATTAAAATTGAAAAATTAGCCGTTATAGTTGACTTTTATTAGACGGGTGAGACCCAATAACGGCTATATTTTCAATTTTAATTGGATTTTACCAAACAAGGCCTAAGAGTGTATTTTTTTAGATTTATTAAAAGAGGGAAAATTGTAGTCACTAAACATTTCAGTTTTCGCAGACTTTACTCAAACATTTGATTTGTACCACCCACGGTACTAAATCTTTCAAAATGTAGCAGTTGGAGTCCAAATGGATGGAAACCATTCATTTGACCGTAGTTCATCGAAATAGTAAAAATTGAACAAATGCAATAAGGGCAAAATAGTAAGTTTACATTTTTAATATAAAATAATTATAATAATTAGAAAAAAAAGCGACAAAAGATTCTTCTTCCTCCTCTTTCTCAACCCCTACCCCCATCCCGCACCCCACCTCTGGTGGCTTGGGGAGGACAAGCATAAATGTAAATCCATATCTATATATTAATACAAGCACGAGTGCAAGCAATACATTCAATAGATGCATATATGTGGGAAAATCATGAATACCTTCTGGGAGGAAGAACGGAAGAAAGGGGAGGCCAGAGGGGTGTAGGAAGACCTCTCTGTGGGATTCGGCGTCGTTTTGCTGCTTTGGAAAATGTAGAAGGGAGGTGGGAGACTGAGGGATGAAGAGCAAGGGGAACATCTGCGGAGGGGTTATCAACGGGGGTTTTGGATGATGCCATTTTTGTATTTTGAGTTCGATTTGGTGGGTGGGCGTGTAGGGTTGAAAGCTGGAAAAGGTGCAGTGATACAAATTCGATTCGAGTAAATTTCATCATGGTCACTAAGCTATCAGTGAAATTTTAAACAATATTGTGGTAACGAGAGGATGAGGTTGGAGCAATGGCGAGGACGGGTTGAGGAGGAAGAGGTGGCGCCGACACCAGCTTGTGGTGGTTGAAGCGATTTCAAGATCGATACAAAAAATGGATGGTTTGAGGAAGAAAAAAAATCATCTTTTGTTTTTGTTTTTGTTTTTTATAGTTATAATTATTATAATTATTTTATATTAAAATTGTAAATTTACTATTTTGCCTATCTTGCATTTGTTCAATTTTTACTATTCCGATCAACTAATGGTCAAATGGATGGTTTTCATCCATTTGGACTCCAGCTGTTGCATTTTGAAAGGTTTGGTACCGTTGGTGACACAAGTCAAAAATCTGGATAAAGTCTATAAAAAAGTGAAATATTTGGTACCGTGACTACAATTTTTCCTATTAAAAATCACACAATTTTATAAAGTTGGGTATTTTAGGTCTACTTCCCGCCTTCGGTTAAACCCTAGCCACCTTTTTCTTGATAAACCTACCCTTCCGTCTCTGTAATCATCCTCCATCTTCTCTCTGCAAACCTCGTACCCAAAAACTCCGGAATGGACCCTCAAGATGTGAAATCAAACCTAGTATTGATACTTGATTTCGGGTCCCAGTACACCCATCTCATTACCCGAAGAATTCGGGCACTCAATGTCTTCTCGCTCTGCACCAATGGCACGTCCTCCCTCAAATCCATAGCTGACCTGAATCCGCGTGTAATTATTCTCTCCGGTGGGCCGCACAGCGTGCACGCGCTGGACGCGCCTTGTTTTCCATCTGGGTTCATGGAGTATATTGAGTCGAATAAAGTTCATGTTTTGGGGATATGCTATGGTCTGCAGTTGATAGTTCAGAAAACGGGGGGTGAGGTGAGGGTTGGGGAGAAGCAGGAGTATGGGAGGATGGAAATTGAGGTAGAGAAGGCTTCTGGGTTGTTTGGAAATAGGAAAGTTGGGGATAGGCAGAGTGTGTGGATGAGTCACGGTGACGAGGCCGTGAAGTTACCGGAGGGGTTTGAGGTCGTGGCAAGAAGCAAGCAGGGTTCTGTGGCTGCAGTGGAGAATCGTGAAAAGAGGTTATATGGTTTGCAGTACCATCCCGAGGTATAATTTGGCTGATCATTGGTTCTTTTCTGGCTATTTATAAAAATTGATTATTTTCCTAATGATGTTTGTTTTAATCTCGTGGCTTTAATTTTTGTGGTATGAGTTTGTGGATTAAAGTAAAATCCTGGAGTATTGATTTGAAATATAGAACTTTGATTGGTACGTGAGAAATTTAAATCTTTGTAATTAGCAGAAGCATGGTGGTGAATGGTTTCCGAGGAAAATGAGGAGCGATTTTGTTTTGGCTGGGGCAGTCCTAGTTTACCTTGTTTGTTACATATTCTCAGTCTCATTAATTTTTTTTTTAATAATTTAACAGTAACATTCCTTAAGTAGTGGAAATTATTATTTTAGCGATTATTCATGTCCTCTTTTCTCTGTAATTCTTAGTTGCTAGTTTCTTGGTTAATCTTCATCAAATAGAAGAATGGATTTTCACGCATGAATTAGACTCGAGCATAGAAAGTAATGAATGGAAAAGTGCTGTTATTGTGTCTGTTAGTCTTCGAAATACTGTACTTGGATCGACCTCTACATCGGTGAAACTGCAGAATAATTCCTAATTGATTCTGCTATGTTCTACACTATGTATTACCTTCTCTCACTTTTCAATCAAGTAAAAGGGTATCATGTATTGAGTGTTGAAATTTTAGTACAACCTATTAACATTGTTAATTGAAACTGTTCTAAATATCATGTTTTGATGACTCTGTTCTATATGCAAATTTAAGCCAACTAAGCTTTGTTTGTTTCAGCCTATACAACTTACTCTATTTTAATAGAATCCATACAAATTTTGCTGAGTTACATTGGAATTCTATCACAACAGGAGAATTAATTTGTGCATTTGACTGTTTTTCTAACAATAAACAAGTGCAAAGTAACATTAATTTATAGTCAATGCATATAACTAAATTCAGTATAATAACAGTCTAAAACATTATTTATCTGTGATCATTGCGGAGGCTTGAGATGTTTGATTCTTGTTGATGATCTCATGGATCTTTTTCAGGTAACACATTCCCCTGAAGGAATGGAAACATTGAGATACTTCCTCTTTGATATATGTGGAGTAACTGCTGGCTGGAAGATGGAAAATATTCTTGAGGAAGAACTGAAAGTTATTAAAGAGACAGTTGGACCTGACGATTATGTCATCTGTGCATTATCTGGGGGTGTCGACTCCACAGTGGCAGCTACTCTTGTTTACAAGGCTATTGGAGATAGGCTTCACTGTGCTTTCGTTGACAATGGTTTATTAAGGTTAGACAACATCCACTTTTATCATAGTGAAATGAACCTTCATAAATTGTTCCTCTATTATTTCAGAAATTGATGAATTTACTTGCTCAATTTACTCAAGTGTTCTACTCATTGATATTTGAATTTTCGCTTTGTTTTTTGTAGGTATAAGGAGAGAGAGCGAGTGATGGAAACCTTTGATAAGGACCTTCATTTACCTGTTACTTGCATTGATGCTACAGATCAATTTCTTAGCAAGCTTAAAGGTGTAACAGAGCCTGAAAAGAAAAGGAAAGTAATCGGGAATGAATTTATATGCATCTTTGATGCTTTTGCTCAAGATTTGGAGAAAAAGTTAGGAAAGAAACCTGCATATTTGGTCCAAGGAACCTTGTATCCTGATGTAATCGAATCTTGCCCGCCACCTGGAAGTGGGAGGACTCACTCCCACACTATCAAGAGTCATCATAATGTTGGAGGGCTTCCCAAGGACATGAAATTGAAGCTCATTGAGCCGCTTAAACTTTTATTTAAGGACGAGGTATGAGTTTAACTTCTTTATAAGTTTTGGAAACTCTTACATGTTACAAGTTCTTTGCCCCAAATTATTTTCTTTAATTCTGTTTTGGTGTCCTTTTGCAATTGTTTGAAGGTTCGTGAACTTGGAAGAATTATGGGGGTTCCAGTTTCCTTCTTAAAGCGCCACCCCTTCCCTGGGCCTGGTCTTGCAGTACGGGTGCCTGGTGATGTCACAGAAGGGAACCGCTTGGACATTCTACGTAAGGTATATGAGTACTTGTTTCTTAAAATATAAGCAATGCAAGAATATTCAGCAATTTAATATCTTTTTTTATTCACTGTGTTGCACATATCAGGCGGACGAGATCTTCATTCAGGCAATCAAAGATGCTGGGATATATGATTCTATATGGCAAGCTTTTGCTGTATTCATGCCGGTATTAACTGTTGGAGTTCAAGGAGATCAAAGAACACATTCTTATGCCATCGCACTTAGGGCCGTCACCAGTCACGATGGAATGACTGCAGATTGGTATTTAATCTTCTTGCATTGTCTGTTATTTCTTTTGTTATTAGCTCTAGATTGCTTCATGCAAAGTGTACTTAGCCCATGTTTGGTACACATTAAAATTTTCATTTTCATTCTTATACTCATTTTCAACCACACATTCTTCAATAAAATAATATTTTCCATCACATCAATAACTTTTCCTTCTTTTTCAACCACACATTCTCCATCAATCTACTATTCCAGAATACATTATTCAACCATGCATTCTCCATCAATTTACTATTCCAGAATATATTCTTCCAAAATAATGTGGTTCAAACACACCCTATACTATAATGTGCTTGATAACTATGTCTATGAATACAATTTTTCGTTGTGATTGATTCTAGTTGCTCTTTTCTAAAGGAATTTTTTGCTTGCTTTTTTCTCTGCAATTGTAAACTTTTAGGTACTATTTTGATTACAAGTTTCTGGCTGATCTATCGACAAGGATTTGCAATGAAGTTCAAGGAGTCAATCGGGTTCTTCTAGACATTACATCAAAGCCTCCAGCAACTATTGAGTGGGAATAACCCTACACAGATTGGCGTGTCTCAAGAAATTTTTTCCTCGCCCCTCACAGGCATAAATTCGTTCCATTCACTCTGAAGATCTTGATGAGTTTTGAGAGGAACGTCAAGTCCCTGAAAATCGAAGTCTTGTAACGCCGTGGTTCTTCACAAAAACGCGCATTCGACTTATTCATGAAATTTTGACGGCAAAATATTTTCTTTTACCCTCTTGGACTTGGTGTTTGGTCTTCACTTGCGAAGCAATATCTATAGGAGCTTTTAGACACTACGTGTATTTTTGCCCCCTTGTTGAGCTTGTTCATCCATTATGAACAGTGCGTGATATACATTTAGTGCATGCTTGATATGCATGATTAAACTGTACTGAACAGTACAATAAACAAGATTTTTGCTTATTTCTATTCAATACTGCCCATGTCATTGTGGATTTGGTCAACCCAAATTGAGTAAAGAACCTCTCTTTCCACCCAAGCATTTCATAGTTCAGCAATGTTGATTCTTGTTTAAAATAGTTTGTTAAGACTCTTCGAAAGTTCCTAGGCTTGTATCCAAATTGAGGGTTTCTTAGCCAACGTTTAATTAATTTTATAAATTGTCCATATTTCGTGGGATTCAATCATATTATTCATTTATTCACTACTTATTTATATTTTTAGATTTTTTAAACTATTTATAATCACTCCTCAAAATGCTTATATCTCTATAGAGATTAAACCGAAAAGAATATTACGGTAATCTTGAAAATAATGACTCCCTTCAAATATAAGTAATAAATTTATCAGAACGTGAAGTGAAACAAAAGAAAAGGGTACGACCCCTTATTGTCGCAGAAATTTTAGGGCATCATCCACTTGAATTAAAATTAGTCTATGCACATGCATCTCTGTTACACATTATTCAAACAATATTAAAAAATTTCATAAGGATCATCCTCTGATCCTTTTAAGACTACTAAAAGTTGGTTCTTTTTAAAGTACACCCACTTGCTTTTTTAAGTATAATAATAATCTATCACTTAATTGGCATTAGCTACTTAATTTTCATCTAAACACCCCTTGATCAAGATTTTAAGGTGAAGCAGCCCCATTTTCCATTTTAAATATTTTAGATTCATACAACAAATACAGCATGATGTTTCTTGATTGGCATCGTCTGCCTATTCTTTTTACAACCGAATGTGAATTTACGATGTTAGATTGAACGACACACGTCCAAGCACGATCATATTGTATTCATTTTCCGGACAACTTGTTTTCAGGTGCCCCGCGCCTAGCCTCCTCCAGCAAGGTCTTAAATTATTGCGGCCCAGGTCCCTGGCAGCCGGGTTCCCTTTGGCTCAAGACAGTCGAGAAATCTAATTCATATTCATGCAGGGTGACGTGAAAGCACTGAGAATATCCTTTGCTTACATAATTAGAAGAAATTATGTAACAACGTCTGTTATGAAATGACTAAAGACCAGCAAGAATTTGGCTGTCTGAAAAGGCATAAAGTGCTTACTTTTCACTTACATTGATTCAACATAACATTTTTTTATTTAAATTCTTCTTCTGTCCCTTCTATGAGAGTGTAATTAGTTGGATTTTCGGAAGAAATCCGTGTTAAAACCATGTAAGATCTGCAACTCGAAATCTCCCTTGATTAGACTGAACTACTTAGAAAATCCCCCTACAAACACCTACTGAAGTTACAAAACACAAATTCTCCACAAAAGTACACATACAAAGTCATTGCCTGACTTCCGTCTTGGTTTGGGGATGATCATCAACATCTTCGAATGACTTTCTGTATTGCTTGTGTAATCAAACCTGTTGATGCAGTTTTCGATCCCTTGAACTGCAAAAATTCTTGGACAGTATTAAAGAATGCTGTATGTGTTTACACAACTATGATCTTGAAACAACTAAAAAATCTTTTGAAGGTTTTTCAAAGTGAAATAAAAACATTTTAAAAATGGAAGTTTCTATACACTTTGACTGAATGAAGTAATTCAGGAATTTCTTGATGTTATGAGAGCAAACCTGAGCTTTTATAGTCAAAGAGAGTATCCCATCAGTGTTTGAAGATCGAACGGATTGAGAATCCAAATGTAGTTTGCTTGTGGCTTCCATGATTTCAAGCAAAACACTCTCTCTCCATGGGCAACTCATTTCTATCAACACATCCTTGTCGACAACACTAACAGTTATATTATCAGTCGAAGAATCTCTCAACAGACTGCAGCCATTGTCAGTTCTCGGTTCTTCCACATCACAAGCCTTCCTCTTGTTTGTCAATGGCTTCTTGCTGTATTCATTCTTTTTTGTGCCATAATTGTCAGAAGTTCTCTCAATGGCATCGCAAGGTTTAATTCTTGTTCTCGACTCTAGCATGCCTACATCACTGTTAGATTCCAGCTCTTCTATCCTTTTCTCGAGCTCCCTTAGGCGCTCTATTGTACGATCAAGCACTGATATTTTGTCAACCTGCAATCATAAAAACCAAGAATTCTTACATGGTCATGTTTCATTACACAGTACTAGACTATACTGGACATTAATAGAACAAAATTTTAACCACCTAAGAAGCATACCATCAGTGCATGTTTGGTATACACAATACTATATAGCGAGCAAGAATTATTGCTTCTTTTTCTTTATTTGTATTGTCCAATGCTATCCAATCTTACAAACCATACATGTATAGGGTATTATAAGAGGGGAATAATAAAAAGGAAGCGCTGTTTTAAGTACCTTGCCACCAGACGGGACCAAGGATCCAAGAATCAAAAATCTCTCATTTATTTTTTCTCTGCGCTTTCTCTCGGACAAGACATGGTTTCTATCAATGTCATCCATTGCTGGTTTAGAAAGGCCATCTCGTTTACCTGATTCACGCTGACAATTTTCATGCATTCTGGCAACTTCAGTTAGCACTTTTTTTAATAATCTTTGTGGAGTACTAGTTTGGGGAATCTGAGAACTCGATAATATGTCCTTCCTCCAACTAATAAAGCTTGACACTTTGTTACTATTGCTGAAGTAGGGTCCAAGAATCAACTGTTGAGAACTCTTCAAAATATTGGAAAGAACACTTTGATAATGAATGTCATCACCTCGGGAATCAGAAGAGTTCAGTTTCTTCTGATTGAATTCTTGAGCCTCATGCATTTCATTAACAGTTACCTTCTTTTCATTTGAAACTGCAATAATATCTTCAGGATTATCGCAGGTTTGAGATATACAGTCACTGGAATTCGCAGAATTGTTGACACAGTTGCTGATTTCATCATCCATAAATTGCCAGCTTTGCATTTGACAAGCTTCCCCGTCAATGTCTTCTACAATATTCAATTCCTCGTTCGGTTGTTTTGCCCCAAAATCATTCGAACCATTGTTGGGAGAACAAATATTTACTTCTGGATATTCCACAAGCTGATTAAGACTGGTTTCTGGCACATTGACTTGATGATGGACAAGGCCATTATCATTTCTCACATTTTTGTTAATCTGGTCTGGAATCTTGGAAACATTAGGGTATGGAACATCTAGGAAAGAGGTTTTCATGTTCTGAATGAGTTTCTTATCCTTTAAAACCTTTGAAAACGAAACAAATAGCAAATTACGACAAACAATGTGAGTATTTTACTGAAACCAAGTTTTGACACCTACAGTTGAGCATAAATTTAAGAGTGACTTACTAGCTCAGTTGCTCCCAGCTCTACTACCCCTCCTAAATGTGGAAAGCATACTACCGTCTGCAAATCAAAGAGAAGACATAATATTTTCAATAACGTACTACTTTTTGAATATAGTACATTACAAAATAGAAATTTTTTAATTTAACATCTTGATGTCCTAAACACGTTGTACATGTAATATATGGAGTTGTGAAAAGGATGCATACCTGGATTGATGCACTCTGCAGAAAGCAACGGAAGTCCAGCCAGTCATATGACAAAGATATTGAAAAGTAAAGAAAGGTAAGAGTTTTGGAAAATGATCCTAGGTGAAACTAAATTAAGAGTCGTCTACTTGCCTTTGCAAGCAAAGAACGAATGAAAACTTTGGTGTCTGCTTGGTGAGCATTGCATAGCCAGATGGTCTGATTTTTTGCTAATGTCCTTCCTGGCAACCTTTACATTGTCAATGAAAATCAAAATCAATGGTTTTCTGTAAGTCAGAGTATTGAAGCACGACTAAAATTATGCTAATCATAGCCGATTAATATTTCTTATCTGCATCAATACTAAGCATTACAATTTCCGAGAAACACGAGTAATTCAGTCGTTCTGCCTGCAGTTGGGAGAGCTCATGGTCCCATTAGGAAGGAAACAGGATTCATGTTCGCAAACAAATAACAAATGACAAAGTAACAGCATAGACAAGAAGATGTAATGTATTAACGATAATATAAATGTAAAAATTACCTAATTGATTTTGCTACCAGTTTTGGTAAAAAGTGATGGCAAAGCTCTTTGTCAATGACTTTCTTCGCCATATATACAGTCTTATGGTTCTTCATCATCTGCATAAGTACTTTTTTCCTAGGTGCTCATTTTGTATGGACTTATTAGTTAATTCTTTTGCCGGACGTGAATTTCAGAAATACTCTTTTTTACCAAAAAGACATACTTTTCTAGAAAAGTAACTTTAAGCACTGCCAAATATGATCATAATCACTCAAGTCAAGGACATTAACGGCACTATTGAAGAAATTTTTGTAAAAGCTTCAAAGCTAGGTAAAATAAGAATTACCCTTGGCCTACGTTGAATACGAACGACATACAAACCAAGTAATACCACTCAGTATCAGTGAGATCTTCAGGGGATAATGCGGCCGTTGGCCTTTTAGCTTGTGGGTTGGTTTCCCCTGCAGATAGGGACGCGTAAAGTTCGCTCAGCTGCTCACTCCTCTGCAACCCGAGCTGATCTGCATTCAGTTCTTNGACATACTTTTCTAGAAAAGTAACTTTAAGCACTGCCAAATATGATCATAATCACTCAAGTCAAGGACATTAACGGCACTATTGAAGAAATTTTTGTAAAAGCTTCAAAGCTAGGTAAAATAAGAATTACCCTTGGCCTACGTTGAATACGAACGACATACAAACCAAGTAATACCACTCAGTATCAGTGAGATCTTCAGGGGATAATGCGGCCGTTGGCCTTTTAGCTTGTGGGTTGGTTTCCCCTGCAGATAGGGACGCGTAAAGTTCGCTCAGCTGCTCACTCCTCTGCAACCCGAGCTGATCTGCATTCAGTTCTTCGGCCTGAATCGTTTTTCTTGTTTTAATGTCTCCATTATAGTACCCATCACCCCATTTCAGTACCCTAATAAATTACATTCACATGTTAATAAAGACAGAGCCAACAGAGAGCTGCATAATAATCAACATGAATTGTAGCAGTAACAATCACCCAAAATTTTCCTTTTGAAGTATGCCCAAGGAAATTCCCAAAAATAAAGGGGAATAAAATCATGAAAAAGATATATATGGTCCTGCCCAAAAAGTTCCCTTAATCTTTTTACCCGAGATAGTGAATAAAGCAGATTTGGAAGACTTATGAGGAACAGTTTATCCCTTTGCCCATTAAGATTAGATACACACGTGAACAATTTATCTACATTATTGATAAGCTTTTCTAAAAATAAGCAAATTCCCAACAAAAAAATTAAAAAGAAGTCAACAATATACTTCATTCACAAAAAATTCCTGTAAGCTAGTCTATAATCTGGAAGAAAATCTCAAAACCTTAACACCCCCCACCCCAACTTCAAGAGGGCAAAAATGATAGAAATACAAAACATAAGAAGAACCAACAAAGTTACTTTTTTCTTGGTAGTGGGTTGGGGGAGAAAAGATTGTAACTTTACCCAGGTTGTTCAGATGAGATGGTCCAAAAAATTGCATAGCTCCATTCAATGTTTCTAACAGCAAGAGCAAGCTGTTTCTTTAGGTTCTCTGGGACTTCCTCTTGGCTCAGGTTTCCCATAGTCATTCCTGGACTCAGCTCTGCCGCTCTTGAGAGATTTAGAAAATTAAATGTGACCTTTTATTTTATAATGACAAATGGAAAAAAGTATATACCCAACTTTAAGAGGCTGCTATACCTACCAGAACTATTTGATTGAGCTGAAAAGAACTTTAGCTAAATCCTAAAATCCAACAAATTTGTGGAAAAAGACATGGGTGAGTGTATATGTGGTCTCAGAATGGGCAAGGCAATCTAGGCTTGAGGTGAATCCACTATTTAAAAAATCGAACTGATTATGATTATTATTATTATTATCTGTTAAAATAGATGAATCATGTCGCGTTTCAAATAACATTATCTAATCAAAAACTATGTAATAACCATGAACTGAAATTTTTATAATAATCCATTAGAATAGACGAAATGTGTCATATATCGAATTATCTAATCAAAAACTAGGTAATAACCATGTGTTAAAATTACATATTTTGGTTTTGCTTTGCCCATTTTTGGGCTCCATTAAAATAAGTCGTTATTATAAAATTTATTTTGGTTAAATTATTCTAAATTTTTATATTCTTTTAGAATTTGTGTTTAACTAAAACTCTAGTAATTATAAAATATCATTTTCAACTAAAATTTTGAAATCTTAATAATTACAAAATATCATCTTCAATTAAAATAATAAAACCCTAATAATCATAAAATATCATCTTCAATTGAAATCAAAACAACAATGAAAGGATTACCATTAGAGGAAATACATGAAGACAAAGAAATATATAAAGAAGAATTTGAAAAAGTAAGTATTACGTTTTATTGTGAATTTCATGAATTTAGTATCACCATTAAAGGAAATACATGAAGACAAATTTCATCAATTTTTGTTTTTTTTTTTTTTGAAAGAATAAAATAATGTCAGAAGATGTAAGTGTTACCCCTACCATTAATGGCTTTTAGCTCTGATGAATATATAATTTTTACGTGAATCTAAATTGTTTAAATGAATGAATTTAGTAAGAACAATATTTGAATTTGATGTGGATGAAA
>CAIGRL010238972.1:0-12311 GCA_903798325.1 Fraxinus xanthoxyloides
GAGGAACCAAGAAAATCTCTTTTACTTTCTTAAATTTGGGCTTCAAGAATTTCATGATTATTGACCACGCGTGGAGAAGAGGACCAAGAAAATCTCTTTTTATCTAGAATTAGGGTTTCGAGAATTTCATGATTATTAACCATGTTTGGAGAAGAGGAACCAAGAAAATCTCTTTTATTTTCTGGAATTAGGGCTTTATCTGAGAAGAAGAACCAAGAAAATCTCTATTAGACCACATATTATCTGAGAATTGATTTTGTAAGTGAACACGAAATTTTCTGCGTCTTGTGATCCATTTGTCCGTTTTAATTGGGTGAGTGGAAAAAAAAAATGATTGGGATTTTTTAATAATTTTTTTATTTTAATTTTTTTTATATGAAAAAAAGTAAAGTAACTCATTTGCCCTTTAAAAATTAGTCAACAATTGGTCGGACCTTTAATTTTTGGTCAACTAACAATTTCTTTCAATTTGGACTCCGTGTGAGATTTTTAAAGATTTAGTACCTTGTGATCAAATACATGGGATCACAGCTTTTCAACCGCATATGTCATCCTCTTTTACCGAAATCTACTAAAAATCTAATTTTAATCCCTCGCTAAGTTTCGTCTCCCCGCTAATGGAAAAGCGTCTTCTACGATGTTCTTCTTTCTTTTTACATTTTCCTTTTATTTATTTTTTTATTCCATTATAAAAGGCCAATCTAATTCTACAGCACAACGAAGAAATCAATTGGATAACTGACAATAAAGAATAGAGGACAAAAATAAGCGTAAAGATACCACGCTCATAATGCTTTAGTGAAAATTTAATCATTGGTCACTAAACTTTTATGAAAATTTATTAGATTACTAAATTTTAATTCATCTCAATTCATCATCGAACTTCAATTTAGTTTAAAATAAATTACTAAAGTGCAATTTTGTTTCAATTCTCATGACTTGATCACACGTCGTGTCTCTAAATTGATGAAAATTGATAATTGGATGATTTTCAACCAATTTTCTTATCCTATAAATACCTAACAGCAGAATACATATTGGAGACCTCCTTTTGACCTAAAAATCATATATTCTATGTATTTTGGAGGTGAAGAACGAGGCACAACATCAACCAAAGGCAAATTATACAAGTTTATTGAAGAATATTCATCTATTTTTGAGATTCAAACCAAGAAATTGGATTCCTCCACTTTCCTCATTATTTCTCAATTCTGGTGATGTATTTTCATTATTTTTTGTGTAGTTTAATAATTAGGATGGTTGGTTAGGTTTTTCAATTGTATTGGATGAATGTTGAACATTATTTTCATTTAATTTAATTCAAAACATCAATTTATGGATTTTGTGTTATTATTTGATTGATTTTACATACTCATTGCACTACTTATTGCTTAATCACCAATTAAATAGTTAGTTGCTTGTTGTAATATAGGAATACTTACAATAAGTTTAGAACGCGATAAAATCAAAATGTGTAGTTAGAATTCGGAGTAATCCCTTTCACACAAACAATCTTGTTGATAATCTAAACAAAATGCACAACTTTCATATGAATTCGAAGTAGGAATATGATCGTCTCGTGTTAGTCATAGGTTGGAATATCTTAGGAAAGAACATTCAACATATTAACTTTATCGATTGTCAAAAAATGCATGAATTTACTAGATTGATTATTGAAAATTGAAATAGATGGAAATAGGGGGATTCACGATTTTAATACAAGCATTCACATATTAGAAAAACATCATATTTGTTTTCTTAGAGTAAAAATTAGTATAAACAACAAACCACAATTATCTTTTGTCACTACATTTCAAATTTGATAAAAACTATTGAACTACAAAGTAGACATTATTTCTCGTGAGAATGATACTCTTAACTCACATATTTTATTACTTGTACAACGATTCCGTATGCTTATAGATTTCACGTGAATAGGACTGGGAATGAAAAATCCTTAGTTACCATATCGTTTCGTTAATGTTTTTTGAATATTATTTTTTATTTTTTAAATATACTTTAAAGTGACAAATACAAAATTATAATAAAAAGATTCGACTTTAGTTTGAAAAATCCAAGGCAAGGACCATGCTCCGTTCCCATCTAGTGGACGGGCAATGCGGGGGTAGGTTGGAGTAGGAAATTTTGTAATCCTTAAACGTGTGGGATAGATTGGCAGCAGATGATGAAATGTGACGATAGTGAATTTTTACTCTATTTCGAGGCTCAGCTAAACAAGCTCTAATTCCTTGTTCGATCTTTGTCCTTATATAATTCATCAAACATCCCATGCAGCCATGAAAAGATTGATATGCACTTTTAACTACAATGTTAATATAATTTTAAGTATATCAGATGCAAGCAACAAAATGGCAGCTTCTTTTTTGATCAGCCGATCAAAATTACTGAATTTTCTACAGTTGAATTTCTCTGCTTGATGAAACTGTCCTAAATAGTATGAAATCACAATCTATATCCTCATTTTATATCCACAGTATGAGAAGCAAACACGTAAACAGAACGAAGAAAAATTACATACCACCAAGAAAAAAATTGAGTTGAACGAAAATCAAACGTAAAAGCTCAAACCACAGGATTTTTAGTGCTTTCTGTGCTCAATTTCAGGTGAAAAATGCATGCTGAATTAGACATTTGCTTGACTTGTGATGGTAGAAGTGCCATTGTATTGACATTCCAATACTCATCACTCTTCATTTCTTCTCCATAGACCCATTCCTCTTCTTTCTTGGTTTCAGATTTACCAGTATCTGAACATGCAATGGAAACTTTTCTCCATTTCCACCATATTTTCAGCATTATGTAAAGCAAACCTAAGCATATCAATGTGGATGTAAAGACAATGGCCACTATGATTCCCGCAACTGATGATTCTGATAGCCACTTTCTTTCGTGTCGTGTTGATTCCGAACAGTATGATAAAGGTGGGCCGCATAGCTTTCCATTACCCTGGAAAGAACTCAGTGGGAACCCTGAAAAGGTTGAAGGAAGCTGACCTTTCAGATGATTGCTTGACAGGTTTAGCCTGTGGAGACTTGATAATTTTCCAAGTGAAGGTGGGACTTTTCCTTCAAGTTGATTGAATGAAAGGTTCAATCTTTCTAATTTCTCGAGATTTCCAAGAGATGAAGGGATTTCACCTGAAAGTTGATTGAAACTCAGGTCTAAGATTACTTGTAGTTCAGTGAGTGTGCCTATTTGAGGTGGTATGGTACCGGTTAGGCTGTTTACGGAAAGCCTGAGCTCATACAGCTTCTTGCATTGCTGAAGTGTTTGAGGAATTGTCCCAGAGAGATTGTTCTTCTGAAGATTTAGAACATTTAAGGAATTGAGGTTTCCAATCTCAGGAGGGATGGCTCCTGACAATCTGTTGGTGTGGAGAGAAAGCTTCAGTAATTTTGAACAGTTTCCTAGTTCTGCCGGTACTGTTCCATTGAAATTATTGGATGAAAGATCTAGTTCACCTAGTTCGTGAATGCTCCCTAACCATGTAGGAATCGACCCAGAGAATTGATTATTATTGAGGAGAAGATGACTAAGTTTTTCCATTCCAGAAATCTCAGGTGCAAGCTCTCCTGTCAAATTGTTGAACGACAAATCGAGAAGATTAAGCACCTTCAGCTGGCCAAACTCAGAAGGAACGTTACCAGAAAGAAGATTTTGGGCTAGGCGAAGACGCTTCAGGTTCTTTGACATGGCAAGTCTCAAAGGAATGTTACCCGAGAAGCTATTGTTGGTCAAGTCTAGAACAGTTAAAGAATTTGAACCCAGGAGGGGAGAAATGCTACCGCTAAACTTGTTATGAGAGAAGTTAACGATGCTGAGGTTTTTGAGAAGGAAGAGGACTTCTGGAAGTGGACCTTCGAATGAATTGTTGTAAAGAGTAATGAGAAACAGGTCCGAAAGGAATCGAAATGTTGGTGGCAAAGGTCCAGAGAATTTGTTATCAGCCAAGACGAGCCGTAATAATTTTCTGCAATAGCCCAAGCTGGATGGAATTGGACCAGACAAGTCATTCTGCCTCAGTTGAAGGAGAACCAGATTTTCGAGCTTTCCAATTGTTGGAGGAATAGCCCCTGAAAAGTGATTTCCAAAGAAATCAATTTCTGTCAAGCTGGAGCAGTTCGTTAATTCGTTTGGAATGCTCCCAGACATTTGGTTGTCGTAGAGGTACAGAACGCTTAATCTTTGAAGCTTCCCTATTTCCGCTGGAATTCCTCCTGTGATCATGTTATCAAAGAGGAAAAGAGTTTCTAATCTGCTCATATTTCCAATATACGGGGGCAGGGTTCCAGTAAAACTGTTGTTGTTGAGTAGGAGATCTTTGAGGCTCTCTAGATAATGGAGGTTTGGTGGAAGAGCTCCCTCGAAGTTGTTACCGGAGAGATCTAGCTGTTCGAGTGATGAGCAATTTAACAGATCCACGGGGAATTTCCCGGATATATTGTTGTCGGCCAGAAAAAGTTGGCTCATATTCGAATTTCGGATGCAAAGATTAGCTGGAAGGCTACCTGTCAGAACGTTCTCAGATAGTACTAAGGTTTCAAGATTCTTCAGCTGAGTGTTGAGGAGGTTTATTGGCCCTGAGAGATTATTTTTCGACAAGTCCAGCTTCTCAAGCTGCACCAATTGATTAAGCTCTGAAGGGATTTCACCTTCTAAACTATTTTCTTGCAAATTCAAGTACTTCAAATTCGAGACCTGGCTGAACTCAACAGGAATTGATCCAGAGAGGCTATTGTTGGCCAAGTTTAGGATTTGAAGTGATTTGAGCTTCCCGAATGAACCCGGAATTTTCCCTTCAAGACCATTGTTTGATGCTGCAAAATTTTGAAGCTCTATGCAGCCACCAATCTCTTCCGGTATTAGGCCACTGAGGCTGTTCATCTGCAAGTCAAGAAATTTTAGATTCTTCAAATTCCCAATCTCTTTTGGTATACTTCCATTAAGCTGGCAGTAAGAAAGGCCTAATACTTTCAACTCTGTCAAGTTACCAATGGTAGGCACAATTTGGCCTGTTAATAAGTTGTCTCCTATTCTAAGAACTTGCAACTTCTTCAAATAGCCAATATCTGCAGGAATCCTCCCGACTAGGGAATTAGAAAAGAGAAGCAATTCCCTCAGATTTTGAAGCATTCTGATATCAGGATGGATAGAGCCAGTGAGGGAATTCATTGATAAATCGAGTGCTTCAAGAAAAGCTAGGTGTGAAAAATCTGCAGATATTGAACCTGTTAGCCCACAACTTGACAGATTTAGAGACAAAATGTGGTTTTGATCATCTGAACATGTGACTCCATGCCAGGCACAGAAACTAGTTTCTGTGGACCAGTTATCAAGAACTTGAAAGGCATCGACGAATTCCGACTTTATTCTTAGGAGCCAGTAGGAATCAGATGAATTGTTTCCAAGATTTTCGGCAAGAACAGCTCCAAGTATTGACGAGAGAAGAATCAGATGATGATAAAGATGAAGGCTTCCCATTTTGGAGTTTTCCAGTGGAAGTATCACACATGAATCAAAAAAAAGATGGCCAATTCTTTGGCGTAGAAGGATAAAGACTGATTGGAAACAACATAGTTTTGAACTGACAGACTTGGGAAAGTTTGGAAGCTTTATAGTATTATGGAAGTTGTCCGCCTAATTATTTTTTCCAAGAAAGTAAATTGTAATATGAAGGAAAAAGTTACAGTATAACTTAATTATTAATTTAAGCTAATCTTTATAAATATTTTTCACCTTTTACCTTTCTCATGTTTTTGCGAAAAAGGTGGGATACTTTTCTAGTTTCCTCAAGGCAAAGGTGGGGATGCAGGAAGTGGCATGGGAGTTGGGACTGAGAAACATCATTTTTTTTTTTCCCTATTATTTTTCTATTTGGTTTTTTTGGTGTTAATTGTAGCTCGAGGGTAAATTCACCTTTTATGGGTGTCTAAAAAGTAGAAAGGTCGGTAACAATGCTAAGTAACGAAAGATGCGAACAAAAAGTTAAATATGAGTAGTGGAGATTATGAATGTCTAGAAATAGAAGATCGATGACAATAGAAGAAACAAAGGTTGAGAACACAAAGTTAAAAATAACTAGTATAAACGGTTACTAAGAAACAACAATCATGATACAATGCCATATAGGTTGACACAAAGGTTGACATGATGTCACAAGAATTCTATTATTGTACTTTTTAAAACACAGACAGTTTTTACATCCCATCATCTGTTGTCACCTACACTTCTGTCACTGCATCTGTCAAAATTTTTCAGACAAAATGGCATAATCCTAGTAACAAAGGTTGAGAACAAAAAGTAAAAAAAGTCACCTCAATTTAGCCATCATAGAATTATGGGAGCATCGAACATGTCTTAGTAGCATATGATGTGCAGAGGCGTGTGTGGATAAGATAGTATTATGGTTGTGAAGAAAAAAGAGCAATGGAGAAACCCACTAGGCCATGTTAGAAAAAAAATCAAGAAAATAGGTGGGGTTGTACCTACACTTGGTGTCATTCTCAGATTGGATCTTCTCCGTAGTAACAAAAAAATTCCAATATACACTGAATAAAGTTGATGAAAATCTATAGAATCTAAAAAGATTAGATTAATTCTGACTTGTAAGGGATGACAACTTCATCATTTGTCAACTCAATAGTATGAAACCATTATCCTACTAATTCATTTAGTAGATAACAATGATGTAACGTCGGTTGAAAAAATTAGTAGAGTAACAAAGTATGTTATAGTTGCTAAAGATCTCGTTAATTTAAATTTTTCAATAAATTTTATCGATAGTCATAATTTACAAATCACGGTTGATTTGTATTTTTTTACAAAGAGTTTCATTGGATAGTTAATAGAATATTTCATGTTTTCGAGCAAGCGATATATGCAAATTGAGACTCAAATATTCAAACGAATAGTATAACCTATATAATTATTGCGTCAAAGAATTAACTAGAAAAATGAGACACTTTTATTTACCGTAAAAATCTTTCCACGTATTTGACACCACTACTCAAACCCAAATAGCGTCATAACCAACCAACGAAGGTTATGAAATCCTTTTTTACCACTCCATCCGCTTCATCAGTGCGTCCATTTCATCGAAACTAGTCAAAAGATACTCGATTTACTGATTTAAGATTTGACAAATAATCCTCTCCCCCAACCAAAATCCCACCTAATACAAAATTTAATAAAGGAAAACAACATAATAGCAAAAACAACCACATTTTACTATAATTCTTCACGAGACAGACTAATTTCATAGCCTAAAGATGGAACCAAAAGACCATGTGAAGTTTATTATTTGTATATTTAGAGAGTAATTTGTTATCCAACTTGGCCTACCATAAATCTAGTTGGAATAAAGCATTGTTTTTAGGAGGATTCCTTTTGTAATTAGAAACCAAGCATATGAAGACAAATTTTTGGCCTCATAGTGAAATTTACTTTGATAGTGAACATTCATCAATTGCAATATGCAACTTTTAGTTACATGTGTGTACCTTTCATGGTTGCTTAGAAATCCAGGATCCAAGCGGAGGCACCCAATAGGAATGGAGAATTTGAAGCTTGGACATTTCTTTTAAGGTGGTGTGTCAATGTCTCGATACTATCGAGACATTGACAGTCGATGATATGTGCTAACCAAGCTATGTGGAACAATTTTCTGACGTACCTTGGACATGCATTCGACACTCTAAGGGTCGTGTCCTCTATTTTCATCTGTTTAAAAAAATTTACACAAGTACATGTCCAAGACACAAAAGGCCCCATTTTTCTTTTTGTAAAATTTGGAATATGTAGTTAAGGGGAAAAATATTAGTAAAATATTTAAAAACAAAAATCAGTAATGTAGAAAAAATTTAGGAAGTTCTTGTTGTTTATATCATAATTATAAAACTCAGCCAGCCCCCCCGACCGGACAATTGACCGAGCTGAGCAGGTTAATTTGATTGAAATGTACTTGACTCAGTCAAAATCGGGCTTCAACCGAGTTAACCAGCAATTTACCCGGCCTATTGACTGGCTTGATTGGGTTTTGAAATCTTCTTACAAAATTTTTGGATCCAAGAAAATTGTACATTAGACCCCATAAGAAAACTAATGGGTTCCTCACCACTTAAACATAAAATACTTTAATGTTACTTGTATGCAATAACATATATCTATTTGAGTGAATCATTTATAGCTTTTATAAAAGTATTCTTTTAAAAAACTTTAGTCCAACATTTTACTTTATTTTATAAACCTAAATAATTAGTGAAAAATAAATTAAAAATTAAAATTTTCCCTCTAAAAAAAATTTATACTGTTTATATCATAGTTATAAAACTCAGCACGGGCCGACCAGACCATTGACCGAGTTGAGCAGGTTAATTTGATTGAAATGTACTTGACTCGGTCAAACTCGGGCTTTAACTGAGTTAATTGACTGGTTTGATTGTGTTTTGAAATCTTTTTACAAAATTTTTGGGTTCAAGAAAATTGTACATTAGACCCCTAAGAAAACTAATGGGTTCATCACCGCTTGAACATAAAATACTTTAATGTTACCTATAACTTGTATCTATCTAGTGAATCATTTATGGCTTTTATAGAAGTATTCTTTTAAAAAACTTTAGTCCAATATTTTACTTTATTTTATATACCTAAATAATTAGTGAAAAATAAATTAAAAATTATAATTTTGCCCCTAAAAAAATTTATATTTTATATATTTTTGTATGTTTTTATGCAATGACTCGTCGATTGAATCACTGGGTTACTGATTGAACCATTAACTCATTGATCCGTTGTATTGTCCGAGTCTGTTTCTGGGTCGAATCTGATAACTATGGTTTATATCACTATATGCAATTTCCACCAATAATAAGAATTCATATTCAATAGATTATACATGTAGAATTCAAATTAAAGCAAAAAATAGCAATAATTTTATTGAAAGATAAAAATATTGAATATACAAATGTAGAATTTAGTTAGATATGTCTCCACATGCGTCAATATCATATTTTTTTCTAAAAGTTACATTCATTAACATGTCAATATCGAGTCATGTTCATGTCCCAAACCCGTGCGCATGCTTCGCAGGGAAAAAGATAAAATAGACTTGTCCTAACAAAATCCCGTGACAAGGGAACCATGAATTACCCAGTGTCTCCATATTGTTTGATGTGTTACCTATCATTCTCTAGCATTTATCACAAACAAAATTAGCAAAATACCCCTAGTGAGTGTGGATAAAAAAATTGAAAAATGTATTCTTACCTTTATATCACGAGTAATTGATTTTCGTACTCAATCCTCGATCATTGCCTCCGAAAGTGTCAATCGTGCCTTGCCTTCGGACTTACAACGAGAGGAAACAAGTATACTTGAAGTACTTCTTTACACATGCACTTTCATAAAGTGCGAGAGATAACATATGGGAGTTTGGCCTTGATTCTTACTTTGTATATTGAAAGAGAGCCCATACAAAAGCAAAAGGGACGTGTCAATCTTGCCTTGCCATCAGAATTACAACGAGAGCAAAAAAGTATATTTGAAGTACTTCTTTACATGTGCACTTTCATAAATGGCGAGAGTTGAACTCAAGATCTTTGTCATCTCCAACACCAAATTGAATCATCTCGTTTAAAATTTAAATTATTAAAGAGAATACAAATTATACTAGATAGTGTTCAAGTAGAAAAAGAAAAAGAATTATCAAATGTTCATTGAAGTCTGCTTATTATACATACCCCTAAGCCCCTATTTGACTAAGCCCCTATTTGACGAAGCTTTTTCAAGATTATAAGTTGATCAAACTTGATTTTTAACAATATATTTCATTAAATCTATAATTTTTACTTAATTTTTAACTGTACATTTTATGGAACCCAACAACTTATAATCTCAAAAAACTTTGTCAATCAAAGCCAAAGTTTTTGTACCAAGGAGTACAAACATTTTTTCTCGTGTAAACTTCCTTGAGAAAAACAATTCGGACTTCACTCCACTTACAATGAAGTTTCTGTTAATCACCAAACTTTATTTTACTTCAAAATGGTCACCGAACGTTTGCCACCTCAAACATTTTGCCAGAAAACCTGATAGATTTTAATTGAGAACCCAAACTAAGGGCTTGTCTGGTTTTGCTATTTTCATGGATTAAAAGCAAGAATATGGCCGTTGGTGGAGACAGCTGGGACCCATCCCTGAGAGAGGGGTCAACAATGGTGGGCTACAACGGACAAATAATTAGTTTTTCTCCTTCCACAAGCGCGCCTAGACAGGGTCTAAAACTAAAATAAAAACAAAAACAAAACGTAAACTTCAATAACCACTTCGAAACAATATAAAGTTGAGTAACTAACAGTGTTTATAACCCGATTTTTAACTGTATGGTAGAGTGCAGAAATAAAAGAAAGGAATTAATTTTGTTGTTTGGGATGCAACAAGGAGGGACATTTGGGCCTTATTCTGGGAGAATAATTTTTTGTCTCTACCTAATCTGGGAATTTTGGTGTGACATTGTTCTTATTGTAGTAAAATCAACAGAATGTAGACAGAGTGAATACCAACTCTGAAATTAAGAATTATATGAGAGCATTATTGAGATTGACTTAACAAATAAATCAAGGAATTGTAGAGTACATAAATCCAAAGGAGAAGGTACATTATTGATAATCTAAATTATTTTTAATGTTTCTATGAATAAATTACGAGGCACAAAATATTATATGGCAAAAAAAACAAACAAAAAGTTATTCCTATCTCTCAAGCAATCTTTTAATAATATAGTAATTTGTTTTTTTTAAGAAAAAAAAAGTTACATTTCTTACAAAATAAGGGATGTTGAAGAAAGTCACAAGACTGATGTTTTAGCCCTTGGCAAAGATCATTTTACAAGTTGGTGTTGACTTTGATGTGTAAATCTATTTGCATAATAAATTACTGTGTGATTTGTTAGGGTTTAACTATAGATGATTGTATAAAAAAATAAGATGTTAAGATATAATGAGAGTGTACGCAGACTAGTTGAGGATGAATGACGGAAAGCACCACTTAGATAAGGTATTTATAGTCTCAAGTTAGACAAGTTCGTGCTACAAGAGTTATCATACATCTATATACCAAGTTATAGGAGAGAGTTGTAAACCAAACATTATTAGGTATTATAGAAAAAAGATCTAATTGCATTAGATGTTGCAATTTTACAACTATGAACCAAAAAAAAAAAATTCATTTAACCACGACACTGATGGAGTACTTATTGATATTGAAACGAGAAAATAAGATATATAAATTTAGGAGGACATGCGGTCAATCCTCCTATTAATGAATGTGTAGATGGAATAGCTTAACCGACTATTAGAGATGGAAGCAAGGAGGGGCACCCCGCCCCGCCTTGCCTTAGACGGTGCAGGGTGCGGGCAGGACCCCTTTTTTATTTTTTATTTTGTTCAGTTAGCTAATTTTTTTTAGAATTTTGTAATTAATATTTTTTTATTGTTCACGGGGCGGGTTCGGGATGGAGTACCCCTGCCTTGCCAATCCGTCAGGGCAGGTTTTTTTTTTTTTTTTTTGCCCCATTCAGTGCGGGAAGCTAACAAGAAACACAAAACATAACTTTCATATTTAATTTCGCTATACATTTGATCGTATAATTAATTTGTCGACTCCTTTTCTCATTGTAGTCCTCTTCGAGGTAAGCCATAATACGGCCAATATGGATTTGATAAGATATTGACATTGATTTCCAAGTTTTTTATACAATTCATATAGTTTTGGTAGTCAACTGCAGAAAAGATGTGTACTTCATGCCTTTGATACTGGTCCACCCTATAATTGATACAGTTGAACCTCTTTTCATTTTGCCAGCAACATAATCTAACTGCTACATTAAAAATTATAAGATTTTGACTCCATATCCATAAGTATTTGACTCAATCGAACTACTTCACCATAAGAATTTATATATTATTGTTTTGTCCAAAATCTATGACTGAATTTATGGTCATTAGACAATACAAAGAAATGGATAAATGCAAAAACTTTTAAATATGTTTATGTTCGGCGCGGCGCACTTTTAGCTTAAATTTTGAGTGTTCTGATGTTTTAAAATTGAGATTTATTCCCTGTTTGATTTTCATTATTCAAAAATTCAATTTTTTCTCAAACTCGTTTTTAATTGTATATTCTCACAATAAAATATTTTATACGTAAACTCAAAATTTTATCTTACTCTTTAACCATACATCTTTCAAAAATTTATTATTACAAAACTTATTTTCAACATATAATGGAGCTCA
>CAIGRL010239032.1:0-14912 GCA_903798325.1 Fraxinus xanthoxyloides
GTACACATCCAAGTCGATTATGAGCTTGTTTGATATCCATTATTTTTAAAAATACGTTTATTTTCTCTCTTATTTTCAATCATACATTTTCAATAAAATAATATTACAAGTAGATCCAAAAAAATTCTTATTTTTTAATCACTATTCTAAAATGCATTTTTAATTAAAAAAAAATAAAAAATATGAGACTCAAACATGCTATATATGTTGTTATTATTATTATTAACCAAAAATAAAACCCGATCAAAACCTGTAGAATCGGCCAATGGAAGAATTAACCGGTGAGTTAATAAAATGACTGGCCATTGAAATTTATCATTGGTTACCACTTACTCACCCCGAAAATAAAAAGGTTACCAAATGATCATTGAATTATTCATCAATTTACTCATTCATCACTATTGTCACTTTCATCTGTACATTTGGCCAAAAAATAATTCACATGGAATATGACGTGGCAAATGGAATCCATTAATATCTCCACGTCAGCATAAATTGTTTAGTAAATGACGATCTCTCTAACGTTATTGTTAATCTATGCACAATCAATATTCACTAGGATCATCCCAACATTTTGTTTTATTAGTCAGTTCAGATAACGGTGGGATTTTATTAGGTCTTCGGAGATGCTTCCGAGGTTAGAGATGGTGATTTCATTGCCTTCCCCCAATCCATTTCTGTAAAATGATGGTGGCACTCCTCTTGCGGAGTTGAATCTGAAAATCTTGATGAATTATGGATTTAACGATTTTTATTATTTATAAAATACAAATTTTGATGATGTGGCTGCCACGTAGAAATATATTTATCCACTTGTATAGATGGAATTGACTATGGTGATGGGTGGATAAATCAATGAATATTTCAATTAGTATTGAGTAACCATTTAATTTTTCAGTGAACAAACAATAATCATGAATAAAGTTCTGCAGCCACTCATTTAGTTAGCGCTTAACATGTAGCAATTTTAAGAGCCCATATGAATATATTAGATACGAATCATGCTACATGTACAACATCAATTGACAACATCCTATTTCATATTATCATATCTATCCATTTTTAAAAAATGTTTTCTACATCACATATTAAGATTTTCACAACATATGATTATCAATCACTGTTGTCAACTAATGTTGTACATTTAAATTTATTCATTAGATATGCTGCTTCTTTGAATAGATGCAACCCCCTCAACTGGCATTATAGACTTCCGATGTGGGATTATTAAATGGTGTTTAATCACCCAACGCAAGAAATCAATTTACAAATGTTTGCCTTATTCTTACAATTTTAATTTGATTATGGCTCCCATCAAATAAATTGTAATCTTAAGCTAACCTCAATCTTTTAAGTTTTCAATTTTTAGATTTAACTTGAATTCCACTTCATTATTAGCAAAATAATGATAGACACCCCTTTTTGGTGTCTATTGTTTTTAAAATACATTTTTCTATCATTTATTATTAACCATACGTATTCAATAATATTATACGTAAATCCAAAAATTTTCCTAATTTTTAACCACACATTCTCCATTAAAATACTATTCCAAAATGTATTTTCATATAAAAAAAAATGAAGCTCAAACAAGACTCAAATCAATTTTAATTTTAACAAAACAAGTTATTTGAACATGTTGATTGTTAATTTGTGAAATGTCGAGACTAATTATACGATAATTAATATAATTAACAAACATGGATTTGTATATACTTTGAATTAGTAATATGAAAAGTAAAAAAAATATTATTGTAATAGTATTTCGTTGTTCATGAGTGTATTTATTTATTTTTTGTATCCAATTCGATTCATGTTGAACTTTTTGACCCTTAACCTTTACCTTTTCAGGTTGATACCCGGATCCGTTTTCAAAACATTGCAAAAATCTATGGAATTCTGTGAAGAAATTTATGCTTCTCTCACCCTTTTCTGAAAAAAGTAGAGTACATTAGAGAAACTTTAAATTATCAAGTTTCTTTCAAAAAAAATAAAATCAACGGCCAAAAACTGACCCGTTGGTCAGTAAATTGGTCCAAGCAAGCAGCCTAGCACGGAAACAACTAGATTGAAAATTAAAGGGAACGACGAATTAGAATACCCGTGAACAAGAAAATAATGGTTAATGAAGACAAAAGACGGTATTCATTTTCATTAACCATTATTACAAGCTGCTAAATCATCTAATATAGTGTAAGACAAATAGAGGAAATAAAATACCTGGGAACAAGAAAATGAAAGCAAAATTATCTGAGAAGAAAGTTGGTTACTTGCCTCACATTTATTGGAAGAATTTGTTCCTGTTATATCAAAAGGCTCTTCTAGCTAACTTCCAAGAGACGGGATAAGAGATCATTATAGGACTATATGTCCAAAAGCATAATGATATCTAGCATTAATGATGTCATAGCACTAGTCTAAGTGGCCACACTTGATAGATTCAATTAAATGAATCATGTGACATTGTATTTAATTGAATCTATCATTTAATGTCATGTAATTGCCATTTAGATTGGTGCTTAACACTAGTAGTACTGAATAGCATTACTCCATCCAAAACGATCCACTCCCAGCCGTTCAACATGCAACCTAACAAAGAGGTGGTTTACTGAAGTGGATTCTCTCCTTTGTCGTTGATGCACCCTTCATCATTCATCCAGGGTGCATGCAAGTTTCTCGCGCAATGTACTCTGATGGATATTGTTAGGAACACGAGGCAGAAGAGAGGGCTCCCTTTAGAGAAGCCCAAACTGAAAACCCATTTTTGAAAAGCCTGCTGGACTTTGTGTCTTCCTTCGAAATTCTATTTTTATCATTGTAAAGCAAAGACATTTTCCTTTCTCGTCCATTGAACTCCAGAACATTCACATAGAGGAGTATCAGTATGACTAATGCTCCTCCACTTAGGCCCACTGGATCAGTGGGATCCCAATCTCGATTTCTTAGGTATGCTCCCTGTCCAGAAACTGAGCTACTTTTTCTCTTCCACTACACTAAACCAATGAACTTCAACCTAGACAACAGATACACATTAATTCAAATGACCATTTAAAAGAATCCTGTTAAGTATATATCCTTACCCTATACCTCTACTTGAATAGGAGGGGTGAACCGAGGGGTAACTCTATCAATTCATAGGCTAATCCCAGAAAATTGCATAAAATATTAAGCTCAAGTGCCCTCTTTCTTATCAAGAATACCCTGTGTTAACATTCTGAGGGTTTGAGGATTCAGCTGGCAACCATTTTTCTTCATGACATCTAACAGCTCAGAGCATTCATCAACAAGCCCCATTTTCAGCACGCCATCAATCAGAAGCTTCCAGGCCACTTCATCAGAATTGTACCAACAGTGAAGCAGCCTACAGAATGCGGTCTTAGCCTTCTCATCATTTCCTTCATCATAAAACCCACATACAAGAAGTTTCCAAGCCTCTAAATCAGGTAGAAGGCCATTCATGACCATGCCATCAAGTATCTTCATTGCTTCCTCGTACAATTTTAACTTACAAGAACATTTTATCAGTGCATTATACATATCTTCATCAGGACACAGTCCTTGTAGTTTCATATGATCGATCAACCTCCAGGCTTCTTCAAGGCGCCCTTCTTGACAGAGTCCAGTGGTGAGTGCATTGTAAGTGCTTATATCTGGTGAGTAACCATGTTCAACCATTTTCTGAAAGAGTTCAAGAGCAGTATCGTATTCCATTATTTTCCAAACATCTGCAATATTGATTGAGCCACTATTGATTTCTGGATCTAGACCTATTCTGTGGCTATCTTCATTTGTTCGTTTCTCATCCGAAAGATGTTTAATTAAAACGGAATAGGTATAATGCGATGGTGCACACCCGCCATCAACCATAAATTTCAGGGTGTGAAAAGCACGATCTAAAAATCCTGATCGTCCATAACCATCAATTAAGACTGTGTAAGCCATTAAATCAGGTTGGACTCCTTCCTCTTTCATTTTAGCCATTACATCCTCTGCTTCTTTCAACTTCCGTTGGTTGCAATACGCGTGAAGGAATGAAGTGTAAGTGCAGATATCAGGTTTATATCCCAGAGAAACCATTTGATTAAAAACCCTATAAGCATAGTCATAGGCATATTCTTTTAACATTTGTTCAATGAGAATAGTGTAAGTAACAATTGTGGGTTTCACTCCTCCCTCCAACATCCTTTCCAGAAATTGTGTTGCTTCAGTCAGTTTTTTCTCTTTGCACAATCCACTAATCAGCACATTGTAGGTGTATGAGTTCGGAAGACAACCCTCCGTAAGCATTCTTTCAAACAAAGTTAGGGCAAAGTCAACTTTCTCTATGTTGCAATATCCATCAATTAGAGATGTATAAATAACTTCATTTGCCTTTATGCCCTTTTCGGTGAGAGAGTCAAATATCTCATATGCCTTATCAGGCCAGCCTTTTTCGCATAGTGCAGCAATGAGAGCACCATAAGTTAAGTGATCAGGAAGTACACCGTTCTCTTCCATTAATCTGAGCAACCTAAAGCCACTATCTATGTCACCTTCTTTGCATTGCCCATGAACTAATAGGTTGTAAGTGACAATATCTGGAGACAGCTTCTGCAGAACCATCTTATTAAGAAGTGCCATGGCTTTGTGAACTTTTTTCACCTCACATAATCCTGAAATCAATTCATTATACGTACGCACGTTTGGACTGCAATTATTCAACTCCATCATGTCAAGTATCTCAAAAGCAGCATCAACCATCCCCTTCTTACAGTACCCATCGATCAAAGCATTGTAAGTCACTACACTAGGGACCAGCCTGTTATCTAACATAACATCATAAAGTCTTCTTGCTTCGTCAAACTTACCATCTTTACACATACCATCAATCAGTACAGTATAAGTGTGAACATTTGGCTCACAACCTTTCTCCTTCATTTCCTCAAACAAGCTCAACGCCTCCAACCTCCTGTCCAGACCACACAATGCATCAATCAAAATTGTGTATGACCGGACATTTGGGGAACAATTATCCTCTCCCATTTGCAAAAATAACTTCTTCACCTCATCCACCTTTCCTTCTTCACACAATCCGTGCATCAAATTATTATAGGAAACCTCATTCCTTTGACAACCCTTTTGTGGCATGGCCAAGAAAATCTTAGTGGCACTATTTACATCCTTTCTCCTGCAATGCCCTAAAATCAATGAAGTGTATGTATGAGTATCTGGCCTCAACCCGGCCTGCAAAATCTTACTTAAGTACAACTCGACCTCAACCAGATTACCAAATTTACAATATGCATTAATCAGTGTATTAAAAGTATAAATATTTGGTGAGACCTTATCATGCAACATCTCTGCATATACACATTTCATATCATCAATCATTAGAAACCGCGCCAGTAACATCAGAAGTGTATTATAAGACCTAAGGCTAAGCTTAAATCTAAAATCGCTATCACAAGTATTCATCTCACGCAACACACTCAACGCCAAAGTCGCATCCTCGGGTGATTTGCAAGATTTAATCATTAAAATCCGGGTTTTTTCCGCAACTCCGAGAAGGTTGTTGGGGATCAAAATGCGTAAAAGGGAAGAATAGGCTTGGACGTTGGGTTTAAAAGTAGGGGTACGGGAGAGAAAATTGAAGAAATAGAATGCAATTTGGGGATTGAGATTCCGGTTTTCAGATAGAAAGGAAGAGAAAATAGAAGGGGATATGAAGGGAATTAGCTTCTTTACAGAAGGGTTTTTTTGCCAATTGCGTTGAGAGATAAGGGAGAGAAGTTGGGCGAAGAGATCAATGGGGACGGAAACGGGCGGGTTGGATTCGGAAATTGGTTCGTGTGCGATGGAAAATATGGACTTACCTGAGACTGGTGCTGATAATGAATGGAATGGTAATGGCGGTTTAACGGTGGTGGTCGTTGATCGAATCATTGCCTCCAAGAATCGGACGGCGGAGCCGGATTGGCGGAGGACTCCATGCATGGATGTGGAATCTTTGTTTATGATTTAGGATTTGCGATTCATGGAGCTCGTTGTGAATTACTGAACGCTCAAGATTGGAAATTGGAAATGGGGCTCTTGAAGTGGAACTGTAGTGCACGGAGATTTAGAAGCATAATGTAAAAAATAATTAGAGTTTATCTACTTGTACATAATTTTTTGTATATCAAGGTATCAACCCTCTCACATGAGGGTGTGATCCACTTTAATAAAAAAAATATTATCTTCAAGTGGGCCTCACCCCATGTGAGGAGGTGGATACCTTGATGTACACAAAATTATGTACAAGTAGCAAGGCTCAATTAATTAACCTCCAACATTTGAGTAAAGAATAACAGTAAAAAAACGTTTCCACGGCGTATTCGATGGAAATTAAAATTGAAAAATTAGTTGTTATTATTGACTTTTATTAGACGAATGAACCCAAGCTTGTTTGGTACATTTCAAAATCGGATTAAAATTGATAATATAATAGTTATTGTTGACTTTTATTAGACGAATGGATCCAATAACGACTATATTTTCAATTTAAATTCGATTTTGAAATGTACCAAATAAGCTCCATATATACACCTGTACTGAAAATAACAGAAAATCCTTATTTTAAGACCTCGCGCAAAAACTCTTTATTATCAGATTTTTCGTTAAAAATAGTAATAATGTTAAAATTAAAAAGTTGCAATTGTAATTTTAGTAGCCAAACTTTTTATTCTTTTATTAATAATGCCCAATTTTTTTATATACTACCCATAATCTCAAACCTTTAAAACTTTGTTTTCCATCTCTCGACACCTCTGGCACTATAATTGCTTATTCCAAAACAGGCGCCGCCTCCTCAAACTTCCCCAAAACTTGGCACTTTCGCCAAAAAAATTGGGAAAATGCAAGCTGGACTACAGATGTATATAAGAGAGAATTGGTAATCAAGAAAGTGAATTAGAGAAGGATTACTTGAGATTAAAGTGGTTTAATTACTTAGATAATAAGATTAATACATGGCACCATTCTCAGTTAGTCAAGTGTGTTAGGGAGATATGCTCTCAAGCCTAGTGAGAAAAATCCCATTTGGTTGCCCACTTGCTTTGAGATTTCTTGTATTCTAGCTATGATTTCACCGTCTCTTAGGTGTTTTCAAGTCTAAATCTTTATTTTCTGAAGTGCACTGAGATTTAGTGTGTTTGTTGATGTGTTTATTAGTGAATTTTGAAGATTTTAAAATTGTTGTTCTTTGCCAGTTCGATTCTACAATTTCAACTTTGGGTGACACGTCTGGTCTGCAATTCTAGTTTCAGATTGGGTTTGTTGGTTAGTTTATCATTCCACAGGCCAGTTTTAATTCATGCAGGCTCATCCAGTTTGATCTCAAGTCAATTTTTCATTTTTGATTCTAGGATTCTGTGTTCAGCTTTTGTTTTTGTGTTCTTCGGCTATTGTGTTCGCATACAGCTAGTTTGGTGTTCAGCTTCTGGGTCAGCTTCGTGTGGTATGGGTTGGCCAGATTTCTGCTACTTTTGGTGGTTCCGTCTAGCCCAGGTTAACTTCCAGTTTGGTTGTTTTTCAGCTTCTAGGAATAAAATGGAGTTTGCATGTTGTGGCGTCGATTGACTGCAATTTGGGGGAGGTTTAAGGAGGCGGCGACGCGGCGTCCTTTTTGAATGGGCAATTAAAAAAATTGGGTATAACTTGAAAAAAAATAAAAAAATTGGATACTAAAATTACAATTATTACTTTTTAATTTAGACATCTTTACTGTTTTTAATGAAAAACATGACGGTAGGGGTTCTTTGCACAAAATATTTCAAATATGGGGTTTTTTTTATGATTTTCAATATGTAGGGGGGTTATATTGTAAATGAAAACGTTTCCATGGAGGTTATTTTGCTATTAACCCTTTTAATAAATAACAAGATTCATGATTTTAAACATTTTTCATCTGTTTCTCGGTGACCACTATTTAACTTTTATTTATGGGCAAAATTGTCTACCCAGTATAATAGATTCAACCCCTAATTTAACCATAGATTTTATGAAGTCCATTACTTTTTAATCACACATTTTATTACTTTTTTATCAAAATTTGTTAAAAATCTAATTTGAATATCCACCAAATTGGGGCTCAATTTTGCTTCCCTCCTAATTTTGGTGTCATAGTGAAAAACTAACAGATATGGTCTATGTTAATAGCTTTCTTTCATTGCATCCATTGTAAAAGTGTAACTCCTTTCATGGTCAGTAATTTCTCGATAGTGAATCTATGGAAGAGAGGCTATGTAGATGTGAATATCGCATGAATATAAAGACTTCACGAATTGATGTGCGAGTCTTTGTTTGTGGGCAACAGGTAGCTCCATCGTTGTATGCCCTATTTTGTTCAAAATGTTACTTAAAATTCATAGTATTGTTCTTGCAAGAAAATGTTGTGTTGAGTTTGTGCGGCCAACCTATTTGTGACCGGTCTAAACAAGTACGTCTGGGTTGGTGAGGTCGATGGAGGGATTAGAGTCAATGTTAATTGATCACAACTGCATGTGAAGGATAGGGAAGCAGAGATTCAGAGTTTAGAGAAGCAAATAAATGTTAAGAGGTCCAGACAACAGATTAGATGTTTGAGAACAAGTTTTTAAGAAAAGAAACGAAGAAAAGGGAAAGATCGAATGGAGAATCTCAGTGCACTTTTTTTTGGATTGGTCTTCTCATGGCATTCTTTGTAGCTTGAGTGTTTGGTTTTAGTTTGTAAATCCATAAATAAAGTTCTCTTTATCAATAGAATCATATTCACCTTTATAATCTTGTTTGATTTTGATTTTAGTTTGTAGAGGCGAAGATAGAATATAAATTAAGTCCTCTTTAACAATGGAATCATGTTTATCTTGATATTCCTTTTGGATTCTTTCGACTGTACAGTGACGACTTTGAGGATGCACGAGTTGAATGACTGCATAGGGCACCGGTATTGTAGGGACACCAAAAGAAATTTTGATACATAAGTGTTGATAAGTGTAGTTTATACACTAATTTCTGGTCCTAAATCAAGATATTTTATTATCTTTTTGATTAAATTCTACCTAATTTATGTTATATTGTATTTTGTAGGTAAAACTGTATGTTTAATGAAGAATTGGAGAAAAAGAATGCAAAAGTGACGAAAAATTGCAAAATTCAAAAATGAAACCTTGAAGAGAAATATTACATTAAATGTGTTCGAGTTAAATGAGCCCCAATAGATTTGCATTGAAAATTTTAATTGGAGGCCCAAATTAAACATATATAGAGAGAGATGATGTAGAGATAAAAAAAACAGAGGGAGATAGATGACACGCACGATAAACAGGGGAAAAACGACGGCTAAAGAAGGAGAAGAAAAAGGAAAAGAGAAGAGAGAGCAGGCAACAAAGAAAAAGTCAAAGCTACATGAAGAAAACGCAAAAAAGAGAGAAGAAAGAAAGGAGACTGCAGACATCAGAAATTTCACGTTTCGTCAATTTTTGGTGATATCTTTCACTTTTACGCATTTTTATTTTTACTATATGAATAACTAATTTTTATATTAGGGAAAACTATTTATTCGACTTGTGATCCTTTATTTTTTTATTTAAGATTTCTTGATTTATTTATTTATTTATGTGTTGATTTTATTATGAGTTTAATGCATTAAATTACATAATCAATAATTTGATGATTATGTGAGTCTCTTACAAATCGAGAGGTGAGTTTCAGATTTAGACCATATAATAAAATCTGGTAAATTTGTATAACATGTAGAAATACATATACTAATTATTGCGATCATAATATAAATTCTTAGAACTAGTGTTTCATTTAAATAAAGTTGATTCAAATGAAGATGTGGAATTTAATTAGTCAAATAGGCTCAATGAGAACTCGAGAGGGGTAAATTGAATACAATAAAAGAATTCGATCGAACATTACATTAGATTATGAATCCTAAATTATGAATAAAGGTGATCAACAAATGAAATTGTTATGCCATAATATTCATCACATATTTGAATTTTTAATTATCCATTGTTTGCAATCATTTTATATTTTCAATTAGTTAAAAATAGTTAAAAAAAAATAATCACAACCATCATAATTATTTACTCACTTTTGTCAAATAAGAGTTAGAAAAATTAGATTAAGTCTTAAAGTATAGTTTTCGTGAGAATGATATATGGACTCAATGGTCCATTATATTTCTTGTTACGATATCATACACTTGCGATATAAAAAATGCAACAAGTTTTTGACGTCGTTGTTGATGACTATTTACTTTTAGTCTTAGTTTATTTTGTTTTTAACTGTTATTTGATTTGCTTTGATTTTACTTTCTTTTATTAAAAAAATGTGTTCGTTGTATGTTCCGTACCCAAGGTGGCTATCTTGAACCGTTTGACTCGAAAATAGAACTTACTTTCAGAAGAAAACGCAAGGAACACAAACAAAAACAGCATCAAATTTCTGATGATCACAATATTCATATTCCTATTCAGCCAATTCGATAAGTAGCAGCAAGAATAGGGGCGCTACTAGATCAGTAGCAATAGCGAAGGGAAAAAAACGAAGGAGACTTGCCAGTTTCAATGTTCTTGACGACCATAGCTACCTGCATGCTCAAGTATTATGTATCCAGATTTCGGGATAAATAATTTTCAGATATGTGGATCAATTTGATTAGCAATACTCTACAATTCTATGGGCTACCTCATGAAAATTCGAACACACATATCTCTAGATTTCTCAAAAATTGTCAAAACTTCGATGCTCCGAGATGCACTATTAAGTTGCAATTATCTTCATATACACTGAGAGATTCTACATTTGGGTGGTTTGACACCTAACCTCATTGAAGCATTAATACATGGGAAGAACTGATCAGAAAATTCTGCAACAAATTCTTCCCACCGACGAAAGCACCTAAAATCAGGAAATTCAAACTTTCCAATAGAAAGATAGAGAGAGCTATCATGAGGCATAGAACAGATTCAAAGAGCCGATGCAAAATTGTTCAAATCTTGGAATCACAATAGGTAATCAAGTGCAGTACTTCTACACCGGACTCTCACCATTATCAAAATCTCAGGTGAATCCTCTGCTGGTGGATCGATCATAGGAAAATCTGTACTACAAACCATGGATTTATTTGAGTTAATTGCCACTACACATTCAATGTTTTCATCGGAAAGAGTGGTACCACCTAGGCATTTGTCCTACAAACAAGCCTTTCTATCCTTTGAGTAGCAGCAACCCATCTAGGATGTATGAATTAGATAGCGCAGCATCTACCAACAAGCAGATAACAGCTTTGACCAAGTAGGTAGAGATATTGGTGAAATTACAAACGAGAGTAGCACATGCAATGATATGTGGTTCATCATTCGAAAACTGTGGAGCTAACCATTTGACGAAAAATGTATGTCTATGGGCTTTTCCGAGGAAAAAGCCAATTTCATTCAAAATTGCTCTCGCAATTTTAACCCATATTCGCAAACATATAACCCATGATAGAGACATCACCCGAATTTTAGATAGTCAGATAATCAACAGGGGAATGACTCAAATAATGCCCAATAGGAGAACAAACCAAGTTTTGGGAAGATGTTTCATCACTATGTGCAGAAAACAAACAAAGTATTCTAACAAATTGATACTAATTTTCAAAATCAACAATCATCTATTAAGAATCTGGAGACACAGACTGGTCAAATATCTCAACAACTTGTAGAATGTCCACAAGAATCATTACCAAGCAATACAATGATAAATCTTAAAAAGCAAGTGATGGCACGGTCCACCTAGGGCTCTTGTAAAAGTTAAAACATATGTACCTCTACTTCCATTTCCCCAAAGACTTCGAAAGAAGTCAATAGAGAAAAATATACATGCTATAACTATAAGGAGTTGGGTACAATTACCAGATATTAATATGAAACGACCAGAAGTAAAAGATGACCAAGAAGATGTTGATAAAACTATAATGGAGGAAGAATATGCATTGCCTCAATTAAGAATGAAGAAAGTATAGAAACATCTACTGTCAAGGCACCAAGTCCAATCAGGGCTTACGTGTCTCCCATTCCTTTTCCTCATAGGTTCAAGGAAAACAAACAAGACACAAAATTTGAAAAATTTCTTAATGTTCTCAAAAAGCTCTAGATTAATATTCCGTTGATTGATGTGATATTAGAAATACCAAACTATACAAAATTTTTGAAAGAGATGTTAACAAAGAAAAGAAAACTTCTGGAGTTTGAAATTGTGGCATTAACGGAGAAAAGTAGTGCAAAAGAAATTTCCTCCCAAGATGAAAGATCAAGGGAGTTTTACTTTGCCTATTTCAATTGGAATTTCGTGTGCTCTTAATGCATTGTGTGACATGTGCTAGCATAAGTCTAATGTCATATTCTTTTTATAGGAAATTAGGATTAGGTGAAGTCAATTCAACATCAATAAAACTACAACTAGTCGATACAACAATTTCCAAGTCATGTGGAAAAGTTGAGGATGTACTCATAAAAATAGAAAATTTAATATTTTCAGTGGATTTCATTGTGCTGGACATACCAGAAGATCGAGACATTTCAATTATATTGGGTCGGCATTCCTAGCAACAGGCCGAACTCTAATTGACATGGAGAATGGTGAACTAATTTTGACGGTGGAGGACAAGCACGAGATATTTAATCTTTATACTCCATTTGAGAAACCTTCCAACAATAATTGCTGTAGAATTGATGAAGAAGAGCCACCTGATCAACGAAACTGTCATAATAGAAAATCAAATTTTGGTGAACTTCTTGGTAGAGATGAAAATGAAAATATCAAAATATGGAGAGCAAAAAAAGTGTGCATAAATGAAAATTGCACAAAGTGCAATGATGACATAACTTGTTTCAAGCCACCATGATCAAATATAGCACAAAGTTAAGCTAATGACGTTAAATAAGCACTTCTTAGGAGGCAACCTAAGCTTTTTTATTTATTTATTTATTTTGTTTTTGAGTTTTTGGATAGTTTAATTTATTTTAAGTTTATTTGTGACTTATCATCCATACCACGTTTCCCTTGGGTCTTTGATATATTAGTTAGTTTATTAGATGTTAGAGTTAAATAACACTTGTTTCAATTATTTGATCTTAATGTTTTATTTGATTTTTCAGAAACATGACGTGACGAAACATTTAAACCAATATTGACCAAGAAACAAACATAAGTAATAGGAAAGTTAGCCATTGAATTAGAAGTCATATCAGGGGAGTATTTTCTTCACTTTTTCAACACCTCTTTATATACAGATTTAGGATTTAAGACATTGGGGATAATATCTAGTTTAAGTTTATGGGTGGAAAACATGAGTTTTCATTTTTTTTATGTGTTTTGTGTGCTTTTATTGCATCAATAAAAAAAGGAGTAAAAAAATATAATAAAATATTTTCTTTTTATGTGCTTGTGTGAGTTAGTTGGCATGGTTGGCAATGACAAATATATTGAATTATAAATTGACCTATGAATTGTGAATAAATTGCATGCTTAGAATAATTTTTGTTTTTCATGTGAAATTTGATATATATATATTGAGTATATGAATTAAATTAAGCATTGTGTAGGAATGACTTGATTTCATAATTAAATGTGTTGAAATAGTAGACCATAGATGCTAGACTCAAAACCACTAAATTTTACATTTTTTGACCAAATTTAGAATAGTTTGGGGAATTTCACTATTATAGGAAGATGTTGAGATAAATAGGGATTCTATGTGTGTGAAATTAAAATTTTATGTGAATTATCTAATGTCAATATGATGCAATTGTGTGAAAATATCAAGTTAGAGGTCGTTTACTCGTTTTGTTTGAATTAGCGTTAAATGAGATACATTATACTAATCAAGGCATAAAAAATATTTTATTAGAAAATTTCTCTTTGTAGCATTTATGACTTAAACAATTAAGCATGTAATGGTCTTTAAAACTTGATGTCCTATGGTCATCTGAATTGGGAGTTATCGGTCGGAAGTTTGTTACATGAGTCATTTAGAAAGGTTAAGGGAGAGATTGCTTCAAATTAGAAAAAGTAGGTACATTAAACAGAAGATGCACCAAATGCCTTGGTTAAGTTTCAAACACTTATTTAAGAAAAAATGATTTTTGATAAGATATTGTTAGCCTTATTAAGTCCTAGAGATTGAAACAATCAAATTTAATGGAGAATCCTTGTTTATTGAAATGTTGAACTGTGATTAGTGAAATTTTGCCAAACTAGAGAGATAAGGATAGTAAAAAATTCAAAATTAGTTCACACATTGGAAAAGAGTGAAAATAATAAGTTGGGGGCGTATGAATCTTACGATTGATGAAACAATAAATTTGACCATTGAGGGTCGGGAATTGAAACAACTTATGAATTCATAATGCTATGTTTAATTCTTCATACACATACGTCGATTTTACATTGGAAAAATGGATTTTAATTTTTGTATTGTGATTTTGAAGATGTGCATAAATTTGATATTATGATTTCAACCTTGAGATAAAAGGCCAAGTTAGCTAGCTAAATTTTGTTGCTTTACTTGATTTACTAGCCGCCAGTTAGGTAATTAACATTGCTTGTTTGTGTGCTTGTTAGGTTTTAATTTTGTTTAAGCACAAACAAATATTCAAGTTTGGGTGTGTGATAAGTGTAGTTTATACACTTATTTATGACTCTAAATTATGATATTTTATTGTCTTTTGGATTAAATTCTATATAATTTATGTTATATTGACTATTGTGTTTTGTAGGTAAAACTTTATGTTTAATTAAGAATTGGAGAAGGAATGCAAACATGACAAAATTTGGAGAGAAATATTACATTAAATGAGTTCGAGTTAAATGAGTCTCAATAGATTTGCATTGAAAATTTTAATTGGAGGCCCAAATTA
>CAIGRL010239043.1:0-10430 GCA_903798325.1 Fraxinus xanthoxyloides
AAATTAGATAAAAATTGATGAAAATGACGTTTTCCACAACGACACATTGAAATAGGGGTGAAAATGAAAAAAAATAAAAATTGAAACGTATGAACGTTTTGCAAACGTATGAACGTTTTGCAAACGTATGGACGTTTTGTGCAATTAAGTCTTACTTTGCATTAAAATAAGGAATAATACTATTTGTACATGATTACTTACGAATTAATGATAATGTGGTCGGCCCCCCTTCTCCCACCCCCTCTAAAGTATGATGGTTGTACCATACTAGTTTGAAATAAAGGGATAATTGCAGTAGTAGTTCCAAACATTCTACTTTTCTATAAATTTTACTTTAATCTTCACTTTGTGCTACACATAGTCCTAAATCTTTCAATTTATTGCACCACAAAGTTAAATGGCCATAAGTCAACTTAAAAAATGAAATTTTGACCAAATTAATAGGGTAAAACATACTTTTATATTTCTCTCTCATTAAATAATTAAAATAAGTAAATTAGAAAAACCAAAATAAAAACAGAAACGAAAATAAAACTCTTATTTTTCTTCCACCCCACCCCACCTCGTCCGACCCCACCACCATGACCATCCCAAACAAATCATCGGAAAACCACACACTCGTTGGCTAGCGGCCACTGGAATGGTGCCGAAACCAGAAAAAACTCGAACCAAAATCGAACCCAAATGAAAAAATCTTCTCAACTGCTAGAGATCTGAGATGTTCTTCATTGCAAACAAGTGAGGTTCTTCAAAATCCTTGCTAAATTGCTAAAATTTAAAGCCAACAAGAGGCACAATGTCTCCGGTGTCACCATGTCAACTTTTCTTCTCACATTCATAATTGAAATTGTCCTTTGTCGACTCACCATCACCGTCACCTCCATCAAACAATAGCGAGACCACTGGTTTCTTCAAATTAATTATAGCAATTGCAATTGATTATAGCAACTTAAGGCAATTGTAATTCCAATTGCAATTTATTACAACAAATTACAGGGTTTGAAGATATTGCAATCTGAATCTTAATACAACAAATTAATTACAACAAAATTCACAAGAAAGTCCTTCCCAAACTTGGAACTCAGTAACTTCCACTTGTGAATTGCAAATCTAATCAATTGTGTAGAAAAATGCGTTGAGATTTATGGGGTTTAAAGAATGTTGGCATACAGAAGCTAAAACATATGATGAATTTTGATGAGATATGAGCTAGCCGGTGGTCGACGGTGGCCACCGGCCCAACAAGAGCCAATGTCTTTCCAGTTTCAATTTGTATGGGGGTGTGGAATGGTGGGATGGGGTTGAAGAAGATGGTGAGTTTTATTATAGGGAAATGCTACATGTACATAGTATTTTTCATAATGGTATCCATAATGTCCAGACACTCTCCTAATAGGGAGATTCCATGTGTTCATTATGGACACCCTTATCTTATGGGCTATGTACCCACATCATAACCGTTTATTTTATTTTATCTTGATTTTTTTTTAATTTACTTATTTTTTTAACTATTTAATTTGAGGATAATGTGAAGTTACTGTTTTACCCTTTTTAGCTTCGTCAAAATTTTCATTTTCTAGGTCAACTAATGGTCGACCATACATTTGTCCTTGTGATGCAACAAAATGAAAGGTTTGATACTATAAGTAACACAAAGTAAAGGTTGATGTAAAGTGTAAAGAGAATGAAAATTTTGGGACCAATTATCCTTAAAATAAAATCAAAATTGATAAGAATTTTTGTATTATTTAATGCACGTAAATTTTTGAATTTTGTTTTAATTTGAAATCTAGTTTGGGTTTACGGGTTTGGACATGTGACTGGAGTATGCTATATCACAAGATCTAGGTAGTTTTGAACTAGGCCCAATGGCAACTTTGATCAATATAGTAACTGTAAGTGGAAATTGTCATTCTTCAAACAAAAATAAGCAATAAAATTAAGTAACTTACAAAATTTTCCCTTAGTAACAAATTAATTTTTGGCTTAAGTCTTTTTAAGGCAATTGAAATTCCAATTGCAATTTATTACAACAAATTACAGGGTTTGAAGATATTGCAATCTGAATCTTAATACAACAAACTAACATTCAACACAACAAAAAATAAAAGTCATACCTAAATAATAAAATATTTGTTAACACTTGAGTTTCTATCTTAAAAGAAACCTTATTAAGAGCAGTCAAAATCGCTATAAGTTGGTCTATATTTTTATCTTTATTCGATATAAATTTTTTTTCTTTAACATGTTCTGCAAGATAGTGGCTCGTTTGAGCAAATCAATATTCAAATCTGCTTCGATCGAATTGCTCGTTCAAATTTAATAGGTTATGATACCATGTTAAAACTTGAGATTTCATCTTAAATGATCAATCTTATTAAAAGGGATAATTCAAACCCTCATTATTCGATCTATTCGATGTGAGATTTTATCTGTTAACAAAATTTCTATAAGCATTTTTAAGCTTAGACGAGGGTCTACGGTGGGAAGTTGGGAAAGTCTGGCTAATCGATGTTTTCATTCAAACGACAATATACATATGAAAAATGAAATGTAATGAGAGGTGGAGGTCGCACGTGTTAACACCCGTCAACAATTGAACCAACGGCATATCACTACCCGTGATCTCATTTCAAAAATATTGTCTTCGAAATTAATTACAAGATGTTAAACAACGAATCCCGTTGAATTAGAAATGCAGTTTTGATAGATTTGCATCTTCTACACTTATGACTGACAGGTCGCTGGTCTTATTCTTTGTATTTAGTTCACATCATTCTCCGAAGAGCAAAAGCTCCCCCCAGAATTAAGCTTTACTTGAACCCCTCAGACGATTGCTCGACTGTCTTTTGCACGCAAGAACCAATCCACTGCATGTTTTTGCACATAAAGATTGCACCAAGAAATGAAATTTCTTATATAATTTATCAAATTCTGATATTATGACTGTTGGATTGGCTAATAAAGAATACCTTATGAGTAATCACATCTGATTTTCTTATAATTCTGCTCTTTTTTTTTTATATAACCGTGAATGTCCGGGTCAGTTTGCTCGCACCTCGATTAATCCCACGAGGCCATGAAGTTTACGGTCGGTTACTCATCTCATTGGCCCTGAAGGAACTCAAACTGGTAACCATTGTGGAGCAAGTCCGATCAATTGAGCAGCCTCTCAAGGTTATAATTCTGCTATTTGTAATGCATGCTACAAGTGTAAACTCATGAACAAGAAAATTCTACCAAAATTTTGATATAAGAACAAACGTATAGTAGAATGCAAAAAAGTTATTTCGACTTAAGAAATTTTATTTAAAATGAAGAATACCCAAGACCATTATTGTGGTTGAATCACTTGCACTTTTCCACCAAATCTTCAGTTTAATGCACAATTGCACACAATTGGTCAAGAACTCAATCATAAGTAGAAGCACTCATTTTCCACATCCCAAATGACAATTTTTATGAGATTTTTTTCATGCATCAAATTTGCTCATTTTTAGCCATAATTTCACTGATGTTAATTGTACGAGATTTAAAGGAGGTTCTGATTCGAATTCAAAAATGAAACTACTGATCCTCCCCCATCTATACAAAGGTATGCAGATTGAGTCGACCAACATAGACGATTTAAGACCTATTATATTTTCAAGAAAGCCCATTAATTCTCCATCTAAACAACATCAAGTATGCACACAACAATTTCGAGTTAATCAGAGAGAAATCGAAACAGAAAAAACTCGTATAAATTGTATTTACGTGCGGATTAACCAAGTTTGTGTGCATTGGGGTAAATTAAATGACACTATGTTTAAAACAAAGTCACTGAAAGTCTAAAACTAATGTGAAAGGAGAATGTTGAGCTACTGATGACTTGCATAATATTCATCTGTACATATGATTTTACACAAATATATAAGATCTAGCTTCTTCTCGATCTTCAGTTTGAAGCAAAAAAAAAAAAAAAGGTAATAATTCATAAAAGTAGATTAATTATAGTGACCTTGTTGAATGCTCAGCAGCACTTGCAAGACGTCGCATTACATCCACTTGAACTCGAAGAGAGAAAATGTAATCTAGGGTTTCCTTAATCAAAGAAATTTCATCCATGTTTTCTCCCCCAGGTACAAGACTTTTAAGCACTTGGGTTCTGTTCTTCACCAATTTCTTTGCGATGGAGCTGGCCTTAACTGCATAGGGTCCCATTTTTCTTGCTCTAATTTGAGTTATATGGCTTCTTCTCAAAATCTTCTTGCTTGCAATTCTATTGCTGCATGCTATCAATCTATTTGAAGCTTTCTTCTTAATTACTTCCGAATCCGAAAATATTTGTTCGACAAGAATTTTGTTAGTCTCATTTTTCGAAATGTTGTCTGTTAGCGTGCGACTCCAACGAGTGCTGGCATTTCTGGTGGAAGCAATGGCCACATCTGCCGATAACTTTATGGCCTTTTTTCTCTCCAAAATGCTCATGTCCTTCTTGAAATTACTGTATATATGGAGACCCTTTATCCATTTCTTAAGAAATTCTTGTTTGACGGAAGTCGAATATCCCGTTCTACACAGGGAAAAAAAAAAAACACCAGTAATTAAGCACACAAACCAGTTATTAGGCAATCACGAAACCCTTTCTTTTTTTCCTTGCTAGGATATAAATTCCATGTACAAATCTCTTATTTACACGCAGAAATAAGAATACTGTTTAATTATTAAACTTATCAAACTTTTGCCAGTGAAATCTATGTTTCCATTTCTTATAATAGTATAAACTAAATTTAAGCAAGAAACTTCCAAAAGTAAAATGGAATTACAGAAAACATACTGCTAGACTAGACAGTCCATATAAGTGTATGAACTATGATATAATACATGAAGACCTGAGTTAATTCTTGGGAAAAAAAAAATAGCTACGAACGTAAAATAAAAACAGAAACATGGAAAACATATACAATTTGCGCATATAAATTTCATATCATCGTTGTGTATACGGAAATAAAACTCGCATTACCTTGCTTTCATTGAAACCGAATGGAAAAGTATCCAGATGTAATTATGGACGGAGAGAAATTGCAGAAGAATTAAATTTTCTTGGGTTCCAAAGAGTATCAGTCACCAAGAACTTCACACACAGAGAGAGAGAGAGAGAGAGAGGAATGAGAAGGAGAAGAATGTGCATAAAGTCCATTTATTGCTGAAAGAAGGGAAGTGGTGGGCCAATGAGAGAAAGACATTGCACATGCGGGCACATGGAAGTTGATGGCCCACAATTCAAAACCCTAAAAGATTATTGAAATTTGTGGGGTGATTATATACCAATTTGTAGTCCCCTTGAATTCTTGATGTTATGCAAACCTAATATCTGTAACTTATTATGACAGCACACTACATATAAGACATAGAATTAAACTCCTTGTACAAATGAAATGCACAGAAAGTAATATAGATAAGAAAATTTTATGTGTACATAGTTTAGGTATATAATGATATCCATAATGTGATGTGGACAAAATCCTGTTGTTGATGTGAATGTGTGAAATTTGAATTAAAAGTTGGATATTATTATGTGTAACATTATATACTTGTATGATGACCACACTACGTTGGCTAGTTTAACTTTGTTTTTTGACTTACATCCAAAGAAATCTTGGCACATTTCCGTTCATGTAGCATTTCTGTAAGACATTAAATTCCCAACTTTGTCAACTTTCACTTCCTCGTGCAACTTAATTCCTCTGGCGTCTCTGCATAGAGATCAAAGTCAAAAAGAAGGTACAAAAGAGTAATAACTGAGGTGAAATATTCATTATTTTCCATTTTCAAGTAGCTTGAGGGCATGCATGTCTGATACATTGAATATAAGTAGGTAAAGAGTACACATTAATAAGGAAGACAGCCATGTCAACAAACACATTCTTGACGTTTGATTGGAATGAAAACATTCTTTTCATTTTTTGAGTTAATCGAAGATAATTCACAATGTAAACTAGTGACAAAAGCTTATAATACTTGAGTGGGATTATATATACTAAATTGATAATTTTGTTTTATCGCGAGTAGGGTTGCACTAAATATAAAAAAATTTAAAAAAAACATGAGTAGAAAATTGGTATAAAATTCTTTAAATTTTAATAGAAGAGAAAAATAAGCTCATGTTTTGTGGGGGTTAAAATCTAGATTTTAATATAATCAAAGTCAATAATTAATTTTAATCACATATTTTTTGGAATCCACAATTTTTTAACTATACATTTATCAATTTTTATCAAAATTTACTAAGAATTTGATTTTTAATCCCCACCAAATAGGGGCCAAGTTAAATTTGAACAAATTTTGAAAATATTAAAGTAATAATTTTTCAAACATGTATAGCTAGATTATACTACATATTTCAATATAGCGTTTAATGTACCATGTCGCATGCAACCTTTGGTTAGACAAAATGTATGAGCACACGTATAATAAGTAGTATTAGACATATCTGAACAGTATTAGGTGAAAAAATATTAAAATTTTATTTATTGTAACATCTAATCTTATTCGATAGCGTGCACCAAACACATCCGAAGAGGAATTAAGGAGACGAAGTCGGACGAATGAATTATTCAGATTCTTTTTCATTTTGGTGCAAACTTGAGCAAGGGCCTATGTGTTAGCTAAACATGATTATTGGTTCTCTTAATGATATTGGAAAATTCTATATGTTTAAATCAATGGGTGCAGCAAATTAGGGAAAATTGGAAAAGGGAGAATTGGCAGGATCCGGAAAACATGGCGAAGAAGGGAAGAGAAAATGGGTCCCAGAAGAAGAAATATTCTTGGGGGGCATAGATTTTGGCTTTGGCAAGAAAGAGAAGTGCCCTCACATGGTATCCACATGGAGTTTTTAAAGCTATTGGTCTTGTCACTTGTGATTTATAGCTTTCTCAGTGTACTGATTTTCAATTATTAGACATACCCTGGCTTACATGAAAACTAGATAGATGTGGACAAAGGTTGTAATGGATCTCATNAATTCTATATGTTTAAATCAATGGGTGCAGCAAATTAGGGAAAATTGGAAAAGGGAGAATTGGCAGGATCCGGAAAACATGGGGAAGAAGGGACGAGAAAATGGGTCCCAGAAGAAGAAATATTCTTGGGGGGCATAGATTTTGGCTTTGGCAAGAAAGAGAAGTGCCCTCACATGGTATCCACATGGAGTTTTTAAAGCTATTGGTCTTGTCACTTGTGATTTATAGCTTTCTCAGTGTACTGATTTTCAATTATTAGACATACCCTGGCTTACATGAAAACTAGATAGATGTGGACAAAGGTTGTAATGGATCTCATTTTTAGTGGACATGCTAATTTCAAAGCTTATTGACTTTTAAGTAATTTTTGATAAGTTATTTATTTTCAACTTACTTATTAGCTAGTAAATATAGTTGTGATGAAATTATTTAAGCTTAACTAAACATGCTCGAAGTTCATTATGTAGCACATATTAATTTGGAGGCATCCCGTTTTATCTCGAACGTGGTAGAAAAAAAACTATTCGGTAAGAGAATAGAAATGAATTACTTTTTCATTTCGGCGCAACTTTTTCAAAGAAAGAAATGATTTATTAACGGATTTCCAATATATATGAAAAGAGAATGGGTTAATGGTTAGTTTTAGGAGAACGATGAAGTCAAATATCAATATTAATTATGTTTTATCTCACATATCAAATAAATCTTGATGCATACTCTGAATAAGGTTAATTTATGTCAAACTACCTTACCTAAAAATTTACTGTGTTAGTAGTAACATTTACTATTCTAGTTCTAGTTTTTAACATGTTCCGAGTGCATGCACTTTAATTGTACAAAGTTTAATTACTTGATTTTAAATAGTCTTAAAAGTGAACCGTTTATTCATTTGAGAATTAATCTTCGAATTAATCCGTTTGATTGCAAGAATGAAAATTGGGTGAAAAGAAAATGAATTAGGAATTGAATTGTCTAGAACTTGTTTTGTTGGTAATTGTCAATTAATTTTGTTTGATTATTATATTTTTTCACCTGGAAAATATTGAAATTTTGAATTTATTAGTGTTCGTTTGACTTTGTTTGTTAATGGATAAAAATTCCACATCGAATAAGGATGAAAATATTGACCAATTTATTAGGATTTGAACCACTTCTTTTAATAAAATTGATCTTTTAAGATATAATCTCAACTCTTAACATGATATTAGATCCCATTAAACTCCAATGAGCAATTTGATCCGATTAAGATTCAAAAAAATTGAGCACACGGATTTTAAGATTGTTCNAATTGGGTGAAAAGAAAATGAATTAGGAATTGAATTCCCTAGAACTTGTTTTGTTGGGAATTGTCAATTAATTTTGTTTGATTGTTATATTTTTTTACCTGAAAAATATTGAAATTTTGAATTTTTTATTGTTCGTTTGACTTTGTTTGTTAATCGATAAAAATTCCACATCGAATAAAGATAAAAATATTGACCAATTTATTAGGATTTGAACCACTCCTTTTAATAAGATTGACCTTTTAAGATATAATCTCAACTCTTAACATGATATTAGAGCCCATTAAACTCCAATGAGCAATTCGATCAGATTAAAATTCAAAAAAATTGAGCACACGAATTTTAAGATTGGTCTGTTCAAAACGAGTCACCATCTTGTGGGGGCATTTTAATGGATAAAAATTTCACATCGAATAAAAATGAAAACATAGACCAATTTATAAGGGTTTGAGTCACTCTTCATAATAAGGTTGACATTTTAAGATGGAACATCAACTCTCAACATGGTTTTCCATGAAAATTGTCCATTAAAGGGATAAAATTTGTTAAAATTGGGAAAATAATTTGTTTCCATTGCCAAAAAACAATTAAAACAAAAAAAAAGAGTTGTCTAGAAAAATTTTCCCACCAAATCCATGGGAAAATCTTTTCCTCAAAAATCAAGAAAATGTGGAAAACCAATTCAATAAGAAATTTAATCAATCAAACATACAACAACAAAGTGGAAATCGAATTTATTTTCCATCTTCCATGGAAAAGTTTGTCAAATTAAACAGGGCCTAAATATATCCATTATCCAGCGTTCTATTGGACATGACCGAGGGACCTTTAAGCTTCTGGAATTACTCGATAAGTATAATGATTAAATTAACCTTATTCTTATCTACAACAAATTAAATCACAGTTTAAAAAAAATAAAAATGGAAGAAATATATTCCACAATAGCAAATAGCTTGAAAACCACATTACTATGGGAGATGAAATCTTATCCCACATGGTGACAGATAAGGGATTGGGACCAGACATTTGAGCAAACGGGTGAACCCCCGATATTTACGGCTATCCTCACATATTACTCATTTTCAGGTAATCCAAGATTGATGCAATGTACGACGATTTGGACTTTGATCTGACTCAACATGCTATGTATTTTATGGTACGCACTACTCGATCTTCTCGGTCCACATGCGATATGCCATTCATCGTACTTGCTCAATTTTTTTGAGTATGTAGATATCATTGAGTATCGTTTCACAATGTTTTGTTATATATTGATATTGACGAGAGTAAATTAAGGACATGGTTGAGTTGGATTAAAATCTTAAGGGCGTGTTTGATCCGGATTAAAATCTAATTTTAATTTAAGTTGAAATCAAACAATCATATCAACCACATTTTTAATGGGTTTCATATCTTTTCAATCGCACATTTCGAAAACTTTTATCACAATCCACTAAAAATCTGATTTTAATCCACATCAAACACCTTCAAATGATGATCAACAAATTTCTTTCAAATATCTAGGATTTTTCCCTTCTAAACTCGCTATTTCATTCTCAGTGCTATTTGAGAGCAAACTATTTTAAATTTAGCATGATCTTCTTCATTCCAGATATTAATCTGACCTATTGTATGATTCGAAATGACATCTAAAATTCATACAATAACAATTACTATTAGTATGCTAAAAAGTTCAAAAGGTAGCTTTACCACCTCCATCGAGCATTGGTAGTAAGCTTCCCCGATGCCTCGCACCTGCGTCGGTTGATTATCGGCGAACTGTGGCTCAAAGCGTATTAAAAATGTTTTATGAACATCTAATCGAGATCTAGACTGGTGCTAAGCACCCGTAAAATTTAATAACGTTATTCTAGTATTAAATTGGCCGAAATTAATGCAATAAAAGGGTATGTTGATGGGGGGCGATTCACGTGTATAAGGATAGTCTGTCTAGCGCATGCTTGTACATGCACGCAAGCATTTATGAATAAGAGAATTCTAATGGTTACATGATATCAAAAGGGTACGTGTGCACACATGGATGGGCCATGCAAATGTCCCAACAAAGGTAAACAGTGTTCAAGAGCCTTCAATCATTAGGGTACCCCTATTGCCCAACTCTTTCATTTAGGTCCATTTC
>CAIGRL010239053.1:0-14255 GCA_903798325.1 Fraxinus xanthoxyloides
TCGTCGCCCTTCGATACATTACTATTATAGTTTCCTTAAGATTCTATAGAAATAAATTATTTTAACTAAACGATTTATCCAACTTTCTTCAAATTACATGTCTTAACTAAAGCAATAAAAATGTTCTCAATAGAGAAATTAAAGAAAAATGAATTTTATATTTGTATTGTATACATCTTCCAACATATCTAACTTTTTCCTAATTTCATAAAATCTTTAAAATACATAAAAATATCTTACGAAAAGGAAAATTAATTTCCTTCAACCTTGAGAAACTCTGTAATAACTGTGAAATTAACGAAGCAAAATATAGAAGCACCAGGCGAAGAAAATGGTGACTCCAGTGGCTATACACATCATATCCAAGGTCCTCTCTCTCCTCTGATTTCTCTCTCTATACTGTATCTTCATCTTCAAGAACTTCTCGTAACTTTCTCTCTCTATGTCTATGTTACCTTTTTTTCTTTCTCCATCCATGGCTTCATGTAAAATTCCCAAACTGTCACTCCCATTCAAGATTTTCCCTTCCATGTCCTCTACTTGAAGTGTCACCTCCCTTACCTGTAAATCTCCTCCCTCTTTTCCCCCGCAAGTAACCACCACACCACACTGCACCAAATCCCCACTGCAGCCGCTGCCGGGCATTGCAATGGCGAAACGTAGCTGTATGTCCTCGGTAAGCCAGTGTCGCCGTGTTTCCACCGGCGTCATGCTTGCCACGTTCACTGCACGTTTCTTTTTTGGGTCTATTAAAATCCAGCTCACCCTCATGCGCTGCTCTAGAATGCCCTCCTCGACGTCGAACTTCACCGGCGCCGGCACCGTCTCTTTTGGGTCCAGAAGGTCCAGTCTGAAGGGTGAACACAAGAACCATCCTGAAAGAGTTTCGGTTACCATAACTTTGGAGTATATCGACTTTGCATCATAGTAAATATCCACTGCTGATATTAAATCTGATGTCCCCGGCGGCAGATGCGATTTTTTGGGGCGGCAGCAGTGGTGGAGATTAGGGAAAGATTGTGAGTAGAACGAGAGGTGGCCGGAAGGGAAATCGGAAATAGCGTCTCTGACTCGGCGATCGGTGGTGGAGGGCCAGGTGGAATTGCAAATATCCCTCCAGAGATTCTCTTCTCTGCAAAGAGAATGTAATTGTTTTGAAGCACAGGTGGTGGAAGCAAGAGTTTGACCATCAAGTCTATTCAAGATGTGGGATTGAATGATATCGGGATGGATGGCGGCGATACTGGTGTCTCCGCCACCTTGATCGGTGGTTTTGGCCGTGGTGGTGGTGGAACACGAAGACATGAATCTTTTGTTAGATTTTTGGTTGTTGGGATTTATGCAAGGACAGAAATGGGGAATTTGGGACGTGACTTTTATAGGGGGAGGGGGTTAGTAAAGGTAGAGTCAACTGAGGCATGTTAGAATATTTGGCTTGTTTGAACGCGTAAAGTCTAATCCACATTTGAACTTTGACTTTCCCCCTCTAATGTGATGAGAGAAAAATGACCATTATTTTCATTAATTCAATAATTTAAAATGTGAAAAAGCACTATCTTCGTAAAAAAAGTGATTATGCTGAACGTAGCTTAGCTTATTTCCAATAAATACCCCATTACTTGTCAATCTTCGTCTTGGGTAGAAATAATCATTAGTTTATTTGCCATTGACTCCTTATGAATTGTCAAAGGTGTTACAACTTTTCGCAATTCTGTTCGACCATTAATTAGGAATTCACTTTCATCTAGATTGATAATAATCTCTATTGTTAAATGACATCATTCGTACTCGAGGGATATGTTTTGACACATTGAATTGGATAGGGAAATGAAGGCCTCAATTGCTCATCGTCTTCTTGCGTTAACCATGTACAATCATGTCATAACAAGCATAACATAAATGTTATACATATAGCAATAATATGATTCATTGTCACATTCACTAGTACTAAACACTAGTTCTTCTACTACTTAACATTATTTGCAAAGAGCACATGTTGTACGTTTGGCGGTCATATAATTTATTGTCACCTAAATTAGTGTTTAGCACCAGTGGTACTACATATTATTATTCCTTCAAAGCAAATTGTATGGTTTAGATTCGTTAGATTATGAGCCTAGTTCGAGTTCAAGTTGATGAATATTAAACTAAAACATTTTACAAACCAGTAATTTTGAAATCTTCGATTATCCAGTAATGTCTAATTAAACTCTAGTTAATTTAGTTTTGTGCTAATGCGAAAAAGAATTTATACTTCTACACAAACAAAAAAATTGTCTCAACTTTTTATTTTTATTTGTTCATTGATTGTCCATAGGAAGTCGACTAGTCTTTAACTTTTTTTTAAGCATGGGGTCAGCTGGACCTGGAAGAGCCATAGGCAGAGAGAAAAGCACCTTTTGACCATGTTTCGTATCCTAAACCACGAACATTATTGTTTTTTTTTTTTGATATCCAGGTTCCACATTCGGCGACTAATCCCGAAGTCTACGCCTTGGCCCCTCGAGACGCAGATCGGTAAACCGCGGGATGTGCCCCAAACTGATCAGGGTCCAAGAGCCCTCCAACTGATCTGCCAAAGTATCGAATGAGTCAACATATGTTGCACATTGCCTTCCAGGAGAACTCATACCTTCCAGGATAAATCATGTCTTCCAGGAGAGAGCCTGCCTTCCAAGAGCCCCAAGAATCGAACCTGCGACATCTGAACTGCCAGCAACTAAAAGCTCCTTCTTTTGCCAGTTGGGATGTGCCCGGGGGCACGAACATTATTGTTATTGGCAAATATATTTGTCATAGGTACCTAAAAAGAAACCAAGAACAAAAAATAGAAAGTGATAAACACAGAGAAATTAAATTGATTTTAATGTATGTCAACATGAAAACGGCAAAGTTATGTATGGTCATGGTCATTAAAGTGGAGACAATTGTCCTTGTCATTTACCAAACATGAAATTCCAACGGTACAAAGGCTGCACTGTGAAGTCGGCCAATTTTGAATTCCTCTTTATGAATCTATCGAAGAATTGCCAGAGGATAATTAGGTTGGAAATGAAAATATTTTCTTATCATCAAATAAAAAATTAAAGATTTTAGTGTAAGAGCGCGGAAGGTTGTTACACGACTCAAAGATGGTTTATATAACAAGCAAGCAACCTTAATAACCAAGTGGGTTTAAAGACAATGATAAAAAGGAAATGTTAAAATACAATTTACAACTTTCCTCAACTCGATATTGTATCAGAAGATTTGAATGTTATGTGGTCGACTTCATTTCCATTTTGACAAAATTACTCAATTCGACCTCTATCGAGCATCTTTATTGTTGTCGAGTTCCATTTTCATGCAATTCAATCCAAATCAAATGATCGTTAGATATTTGAGGGTTTTCTTGACTATTTAGGACATGGAGGAATTTGTTGTATGTCGGAGATGTTTCCCAAGTTGTGATTTTGTTTATTCTAGTCAAATTCTCGGATTTTTAGCCAATTCAAGTTAAAAATTTGTATAGGTACATGATATATGTAAACTTTAGATCTATCATATAAGTACTAAAAAATTAAAATTGGGTCGTCCGGTGCAAGTTCATATTTAAAAATGAGATATTCGATGTGTATCTATATGGAAGTTGAACTATTTTAATATAAAAAGATGTGATAGATTAGGTACACTATGAAAAGTCATAACCAAGAAAAAAGATTGTCTATCTCGTTGTGTAGCGGGGTCAAAAGAAATGCCCTTCTTAGGATAGGGTGAATAGTGACTAGACTAAATGTTAGCCTCAAGCTTCACTAGTTTTTGTATTGGTTTCATTTGAAATTCCAATTTTCAAAAGGAGGATGTTGCCATGTAAATGAGTTTTGGTCCCATTTGAACTTCAATAGAATCGAAAGTCAATTTTGGATAGCAAGATTGTGTCAACATTCCCCATTAAAAGTGGTCTCTTTCCTTTTATTTCTTAATTTTGTGTTGAAAAAAGGATAGTTTGTTACCATAACATAACTGGTCAAACATAATTTTTTATCACATTTTTTTTATAGTTTACAACTTTTATCTACTGTTTAATTGCACGTTCCTTAGGATCCACTGTTTATATCAAATAAATGGTTAACAAAAAGATGGGTTAAGTAAAGAGATCATTCTCGTCTCACTAAACCATGCTTTTGAAGTGTTTATAATCGATTTAAATTATAAATAGATAGAAATGATCGTGTTGAATAAGTAGACAGTAATTGTGGATCTTTCAAAATGTATACATAAAAAGTGACTTTAGTGTTTATAATATTTTTATAAACATAAAGCCAAACATAGGCTAAGTCAGTGGTTAGAAATATCTAATCAGCATTAAGGGCTCATATTATAAGTGCATAAATAGAGACATGGATAATCTTATCGATTGATGCACATAGTAATTGTATTAATAATTATCGATTGGACCTATTAATAATTAATGATTTGTCCAATTCATGTTGATTGGGGTGTATTTAATAATAATCTAATGGATAACTCCCCACCATCGTCCTTGTGTTCATCTTTAATGCAAAGGAGGTTGGTTGTGTGTCTATTTGTGATGTAAAAACAATAATGTTTTATATTAAATAAAATTATTTTTATTTCTTGTATTTATTTAATTATTGAGCATGCAAATTAAAGTTTCTATAATCACTTGTGATAATATAAGCTGGGTACTTGTGTTGAGCAGTACGGTATGACATAATTTATATTTTGATTATAAATAATTTGTTAACAACCTATGTTACTATGTATAAGGGTTAGCATATTGGAAGTTTGTAGTATTAACCAATTCATTATTCTGGTTTGTAATTTATCCTTATCACATAAATAACTAAAGTTGACACTAATACACTTGGAGTCTATTCAACGGACCATGTGATGCGTTTAATTTTATAGCATAACTGTGCGGAGAATTGAATTCCAATTGATCGTCGTGTATTTCATCTAAATTCGATGGTTATGTATATATTTTCGTGATTTTAGGATGTGTTTGAGTCACATTATTTTGAAAGAATATATTTTGAAATAGCAGGTTGATGGAGAATGAGTAGAAGTGAGAATAAAAATTTTAATGTTACTAAACATGGGCTTAATAGTTATTTGATTCATCAATTGGTGATATCAATTCGATTGATCAAATATCTTGATGAGTTGAGAGTTTCAGAATGAGCGAAGTAAAGAACATAAATTCCTGTCGAAAACTGTCGCCTTGAAAAATGGGTAGAGTGAATACTTATGTATTTTTTGTTGAGCGGTTAAAATATGAGTTCAGTGTTTAGCAACGACTAAACTTCGACATCTGTGATTAGTTCACAAGATCGTTGAAGAAAATAATACTTAAGTTAGTAAGAATAATTAGAAGGACAAAAACGATCATTCATGCTCATACCTAATTATCGAATCTCGGATGAGGATAAAATACATATACAGTAGGTCAGAGGAAAATATTACAAATTTATTGACTTATGTAATCTTATATATGTCAAGAGCTCAGTCTTTTGTCTTTATTGGAAAAAAACAAAAACTAATAATCAGATTGGGTGGTCTAGAGTCAACTAGACATTACCTAATTATTGGAGCTTGAATAATATGTCCGATCAGTTCCTGTGGTAGCTCTATGAAGTATTGGAACTTAATTATAGTAATTATAATAGTTCTTAACTTAAATGTAATTATAATAAACTTTTGTATTTAATTATAATTATTATGAAAGTTGTAAACTTAATTATAATTGTAATTGAAGTCCTAGGACTACACATATAATTAAATGTAAACTAATTTGATATCCACTTTAAATTAAAACTTGGATTTTAATTAAAATTCCTACTGGAATGTGAAATTATTATTGTACAAGGATTGTAACGATTCTATCTCTATAAACAGAGACTAGATGAACCTAGAAATTCTAAAACAATCATAATACGTGATTCCATAGTATTCAAATTGGACAGAGAGAAAAAGAGAGGAAAAATATTTTTTTCTCATTATCGAGGATTGAAATTATGACAAGAACTTGAAAGAGGACAAAAGTATCTCATACATATTATCAATTCTATAACATTTAATTTTCGATTCCATTTTAATCCCTAAAATAGAGAGAAACGGCGAGAATAACTTTTATTATATATTATGATAGTAACGTGGAAATATCTCGTAAGAAGAAAATTTTATCTTGAACAAAATTATGTGATATGTCCGTTAATATCAGCCATAATTGAGGCTACAAGTACGACTTGGTGTATTAAGACTTTTGTGACAACAACTCTATCCATTTGAAAGAGTATGAGAAATTGGGTCTAGTGGTACTTCCATTTGTAGGATTGTACAATGTATGTGAAGATAAGGTCATCGATCAAATTGTTTATGGTTGAAATAGGAATTTCACCAATAAAATTTGACATTAAAGATAATAATTCATCAATTTCGTGGTTTGTAATTTTTTCGTACATATTAAGGATTACAATCGTTAGTTTCATTCACGATTCTACAAATATTCGAAAACATAATTTATGAGTAGTCAATAGTCCGTATTTTTCGATATTGGTAAAGATTCTTACTGTGAATTGAGTTTTGTTATCGTTTAATTATGAGAGACTAAAATTCATTCGTGTTATTACTTGATTTCAAGTCAAATTCGACTATGGATATGTTCGGTTGTGCTTAAAATTTAATTAAAATTGAAAATATAGCCGTTATTAGGTCTCACTCGTCTAATAAAAGTCAACAACAACGACTTTTTTTTTCAATTTTAATCTGATTTAATTTTTACCGAACACGCCTTATGTAACAAATTTACGCTTGATGAGTCAAGGATTTTAAAAGATCAACCTTATTAAGCAATGTTCAATTTTTTATATGTTGATTATTGCTTTTATATTTGAAAGATGTGGAATTTTTATCTTGAACATTGTGTCACAAAATGGTGGCTAATTTCAAAATTTATAATTTTGAAATCCAACAATTTGTTCGAGATTTAAACATATCAAATTATGCTTATGGACTTTGATACTGTTATTAAAACGATATTTTTAAAAGTCAACTTTATTACACTTTTGTTTAGCCCATTTTTAAAAAAGGATTTACTACTTATAAATAAAAAAATATACTTATATAATATGACGTGGATGGAAAAGATTGAATGAAAAAGTTGATTGTGTTCTAGATTGACAAATGATAGAACGTTGTGTATCATTATGTGAATCTTAATGTACATGTAGTAAGATCCAAAAAACTCTTTTAAAAACCCATTCTCCCTCCCAAAAAAATTACTTTTCACAAAAAGATTATTATATCAAACAGTGCCTAAGCATAATAACAAAAATTTCACCTTTAACATTCATCAACAGAGTACGCTGGTACAACTACGGACCAAAAAGTCATGAGTTTCACAACTTCCATTTTGGACCAGTGCATGGGACAAGGTGACAAGGATGGTTCACCACTTCCTTAATTACGATTTTATCTACGTGGCCTAATTTATTGTATTTCGCAACATTTTAGCACTAAAATTTTCACATTTTTCTTGTTTCTTTTTATTTGAAACAATGATCAAACATAAGATTTGAATTTACATGAGGATGGTACTCATTACTTTCGTAAAAGGACTATCGTCAAGATTTTAGTATAATTTCATTTTCTACAAGTGGGATGAAAAGTAGATGATCGAACTTTTCATCTTGAAATGAAAATCTTGTCTTTTCTTCAAGTTTTAATTCAAATAACAATTGAAGTTTTATATTAAGATCGTTTCTTCTTTTGTCGTCCCGTTTACTTTAATAATAAAAATACTATAAAATTAATAATAGAATAAATCATTTACAATAATATTAGTCTACTTTTTACTATTTTAGTTTTTCCTTTTATGAAGGTTACTTTTCACTATTTTCACGTGCAATGCAATAAAATCAATTATTTGATCTTAAATAAACGTATTTAAATAATTGCACGCCTACCCAAAACCCCAATGATTTTCCAATTCATCCATAAAAATAATAATAAATAAAGAGACCAAAGTTTCTTCTGTCACGTGTTTTTATAGCAAGTCCTCAATGTCGTCTGTCTGTTTTCGTGGCGTGCTATCATAATATATTTAAAGGGTGTTTGATAGAGATTAAAATTGGATTAAAATTATAGTCGTTATTGTTGACTTTTAATAGACATGTGAGATCCAATAACGAATATATTTTCAATTTTAATTGAATTTTAAACCGTACCAAATAAGCCCTTAATATGTGACAGTCCACATATATTTAGAGAATGAGTACTCAATTAGATCAAGTCAACGATAAATTTCTTTAGTATTGTCTTGTAAATGTAAGTTCATTTAGGGCATGTTTGATTCATCCTATTTTCCATGCAACTTATTTTTTAAGTTCCAACTTTTATGATGTTTGATAGTCAAATTTTTCCCTGGAATTAATTTTTCACCCAACCCCCTCGTGACCCCCTTGTTTTCATGGAAAATGGTTTTTCCCACCACTTTGGTGGGAAAATAGGTTTTCACCTTTCTTTTTTTGGCAATGGAAACAAATTATATCCCCAATTGTAAAAAAAATAAAATATTTCCCTTTACTGAACAATTTTCATAAAAAAAAACTCAAACGAACTCCAAAAGATCCAAAATTTCAATATTTTCTAGGTAAAAAATTATATCTATCAAACAATTAATTAACAATTATCAGAAAAACAATTATAGACAATTCAATTCTCTGAAATTCTAAATTTCACTCTTGCAATCAAATGGATCCAGGAAAATTGTACATGCATTAATTTAAAGTTTGTTACATAAAAATGAATCTGCACGAAAGTGACAAGCATATTGAAGACTATAATTTGAATATAAAAACATATCTCGTCTTACAAGACAATTCGTTAAACAGTAGCTAAGAGTCCATTCCTCTTACAGCATCTCCATTTGTAATCCACAAAGACTGTTGAAGAAAAAGAAAAAAGGAAATGGGCTTCTCCCAATAATAATAACTTGTATACATCGAGATCATAGTTCCCACAAACATAACCTACTTTCAACTTGAAAGCCAATGAAGATTTGGAGAAAGCAGAAAATGGTGGTATGGTCGGGGTTTTGAAACAGTTGCTCTAATGTAAAATCTCAACAAGAAAGCAGGTCACGGTCGACTTATTCCTAGTTTAGTTCTTTGTTCCTGATGCTGCCACTGAGAATACAATGTCCAGACTCTATATATGGTTCGGCTGCTGTATGTATCAAAGTCGATTCAGTCGAACTTAGGGGTGGACTATGTTCAATTTGCTATGTTCAATTTGCCAAAGACATTAGTTTTTCAAAATCTAGGCCTGACCACCATGAAAAAGAAACGTAGTATGAGGGGATAAAAGACAGTTGAGAACATTGGGAAAACATGCAAAAATGTAGAGAAGAATCATTGTAAAGGATAGATGTATTTTCAGAAGAGACGCGTCAATAGGTAATGTGTTTCGGCACATTCGAAATTCCTATCAAAATCTAAAATGAGATGATGAAAATTTAGGAGCGCACAAATGTACTGGAGAAAACAGTCATTTGTCACCTGACAAGTTGTCGACCGGAACGATCAACTCCTTGAATGATCAAAGACGAATACATCTCTACACCTGAGTTTCAGTCATTTGAATCTATTGCATTATCAGGGAAAATAAATTGAAGGTCTTCATTGTCTCGGTAGACTTGCACAAGTGCAGCAGCCTTATATGCAAACAATCCTACCATAGCAGGCACTAGCTGAAGAGAAAAGAGTGAAATATAAATAACAAAAGAGGAGTGAAAGAGCATGTTCGGTTGAGGTTAAAAAGTTCACTAAATAAGTAAATAAGTTAGTTAGTTTTACAAGGAATATTTTCTTTATTGGTCAAAATTAGAAAATATGAAAGTTACATATTAAGAGTTCCATAGTAAATAACTACTTTTTACTCAAAAGTAATAAAAAGGTAACTCTTTCAAAATCCAAACATGTTTGGATACACAAAGTAACTTTTCACCTTTTTTTGAGTTTAGCAAAACTCATAATACTCAAAAACTTTGTGAAATGTAAATAGTTGAAAGGGAGGTCTAAGGAGAACCCCCTTATATTACCTTAAAATCAAAAATATCATTGCCAAAATGTTGAAACAGTTCCCATAGTCCATATATTGCAGCAGGAAAGACAAGCCTTGGAGACGAAAGAGCAATACCACTACCCTTCACGGATCTCTCAAATAGATCCTGCAAATCTTGGCTTCTTATTCCTATTCTGTAGGTAAAAAAATGAAAGTTTATGTGAAGGAGAAATTCACGTAAAAGGAAATGGAGCATAGCACGGGGAAGAGCAAACTTGATACTTTTTTGACTTCTTTTTCGTGAAAACTTGTGGAACTTTTTCTTTTGATACATTGTCCGCATGTTTGCATAAGAGTTGGAAGTAAAGGCAGCTGCAGTAATGAAACAATCAAAAATAAATGTCAGATGAACATCAATGGAATTGAAAAAATAAGCAGTCAAATTTGGGATTTGTTAGTAAATTTTTTTGTTTGGCAAGGAAAACAAGTCTATGCTGAATGCACATTATGCCCTCTATCATCAATCCCACATACGGAAAATATATCAAAAATACAGAACCAAATCAAACATGCATTTTCAACCAAAGAAAATACCGCCACTTTCTCTTTCTGCAGAAGTTGTAGGCCTCGGCTTCTGGACAGCCAGAAAACATATTTCCTTACAGTCTCGTTTTTAGCTATTCTTGAGGACCTTAGGTATATTAACTCAGTCTTTAGGGGCCTTGAACTTGTACAGATAAAGAAATGAAAGGTGTATAAAAATAAACGTTTAATAACATACCTGAACAACACTCCTGTCATATAGCTCACAGCAGCCTAAGAAGAAAGGTAACCTTATTAATCAAACATTCTAACATTCCTTTTGGTTAGTAGAATGACTTGTATAACGTGCTGAAAAAGTATAATCTACACTACTTGGAAAATTAAAATGCTGAAAAAGGTGAAATAAATCTTACCTGTGTATCTGATAAAATAAAAATGAAACTGTTAAGCGAAGTCCATGATTCCACACACCACTTCGGTTTAGAATAGAAACTGAAGTAGTGTAATATATCTTTCAATTCATTTGTCAATATCAATTTTGGGAAAGAATTCGAGTCCTCGACCATTACATTACAACAAAGAAGGCTAAGTCACATTCCCAATTTGGGGTCGGCCACAAGAATGCTTCTTGGTCAGTCCGCTATGTTCATTGCTAGATCTAGCGAGAGATTTAAAGCAACTAAATGCTTAGCAACTACAACAAGCAACTTTAATTTTGGTCATCAAGGCTATTCTAACGTATCTATGCGTCATTCTTATGAAGTGGCCCTCCTTAAGTCTACACAAAACAAAACATGACTCAACCACCTAAGTCATCGTTCCCTTAATCTAAATTTAGTCGGCATCATCTCCACTTATTGGTGTATATTTTCATTTCTTATCTTATCTACAACTGATAATTGCATTACCCGAGTTTCATAAAATATGTTAACTTTATGAAAATGACTTTTCTCCGTCCTTTTAGGCATTAAATGTTTTGTCTTCGTGGCAATAGAACAAGTAGTATGACAAAAAAGAGAAATACAAGAAAGTGGAGATAATTACTAGTATTTGCAATCTAACAAAAGCTTTATTTTCCCAATAAACATATCACAATGTTCTTAAGCTTGAGTGTGCCTTTGCACCATTACCTGGACTGATAAAGCTATCAGACAATATCCACCGCATGCAGTTCCAATGCTCACAGTCAAAAGAAGCAGTTCCCTCTTGAGCTGCATTTGAAAGTGAAAATTTTCTGCATCTTACTATGTTTGAAAAACTCTTGAGAGAGATACTTTATCTTGAGTGTATTCATGGAAAATTCGTAATAAACATAATCTCCAGCACTCTATTCCCCATATCTCATGAAAAACACGTACATTTAATCCCCACTAGGTAACCATTTTGCGAGTAACTTTTAAGTCAGCAACTTTAGGGTCGGTAGAAAAGAAAATTATCTGTGTTGAACATGTGTACTCACTGGACTGATGGTCAATTTTACATGTTATTAAAAACAAGTGCAGGAAACTTCTATTATACAAATTTACAAGCTATTCAACAATGTTTCGTGGCAGGAGCAAGAAAACTGAAGTACATTTTCATTTGGAACCTTTAAGCTTCATGACAAAATCCCTTACATCCACTCATATTCTGGACGCATAAAATTAGAAAAGATCTCGATGACCAATAAAATGTGCATAAAAACCTATTAGCTTTAAAATAAATAAATATATGTGTGTACACATAACTTATATGTTGTTCGCATGCAATAAAGTTTTAGCCAAAAATCAGTTGACCTTGAAATGGCCAATTCCTATTCGGAGAAACGGCAATATGCCACTAAAACATGTCTAACTAATCCTTTTCATAATTTAATAATTTAACAACTTAACAAATAAACCATTAAGAAACAACATTACGAATGACAGAGAGAAATGAATTTCAGTTGTGGCTACATACTTTAGTTATTCAAAAATGTGAAAGCTGACGGATCTCAGAAATGGAATTTAGAACACATCTTACAGCTTCATATTGGAGAAAATTCAATCTTTTCCTTGTCTCACGGTCGTCTCGTACTTCCTTCCATCATCATGACAAATAATGGGTTAGCAAAACTTGTATGGAGAAAAAAACAGAACGTGGTATTTAATAATTATCCGCATAAATTATTCTACCATAATCTTTACAGAGAGTGAAAGAAAATCACAAGAGTTGCTAAAATTATTGAATATACCCTGTTGACCATCTTCTTGTTCATTGGCACTGAGTTGTTGTCCCCTAACAGCCACTCCTTGGTTCTTCTCAGTTTCAAGAACCCATCATCATTTTCTTCGCCGGTATACTATATAAACAAAAAATTTAAAAAGAATCGCGGTTATAAATGAAACATTTCCTACAAATAAATTCGCGATTCGCTAAGTGAAATCCTTCTTCAGCAGTTTTGTATTATGAAATTTTCCATACAAAAGAGAGAATAGAAATCATACCTCGTCTAACAACTGAGTGTCATTATCGACATTATCAGTTATTTTTTCAGCTTGGTTTTCGGGATTTGAAATCAAATCCATTATCCAGAATTTATCAGAGATTTTCGATATAAAATCTCCGGTCAATTCTCTTTCTTTCAAAAATGCTTGCAACACTTCATCTCCAGTAAACTCTCTGGCTGTCATAATGAAAAAGAAGAAAAAATTAAACAAAAAATTCAGCAAAAAGGGTTTATATAACTTGAGAATTAAGCAAAAATCTGAAATGGGTACTCACGAGGAGGGGAGGTTTTGAGGGCCGAGGTTATGTATGGAATTCTGTTACAAAAACGACGGGGTCTGGAATTTGATGAATGCTGGAAGGGGAATTTTGAAAAACATCCAATTGCTGAAAGAGAATTCATATTTTCTTGATTTATGAAATTAAAAATTCGATCCTGGACAACACAGTTCAGTGTATTGTATATTTGTTATCCTTCAAATTCAAAGGTCTGAAAACGAAGGATTTTGGGGATACAGTATGGTATCAGTCCAAACAAATATGAAAGGCTGAAGATATTTTCCTGGCTGAAATTACCTATCCAGGACAAATGTTTTCAAGGAAAAATGCTGAGGCCCCCCCAGACTTCACAAAATATATCATTTATGTCTACGTTCAATTATTTCTTATTTACAAGTATCCCAACTTTCAACTTTCAATTATAGCATCCGTAAGTCGATCTATAATCATATCGTATAACAAAATATTCACGTTTTGACGTTTAAATCACTCACATTTATGATTTTTACTATTTTGATAATCCATATCCATTCAAAATTCACTCTAATACCTATTTTATGTTTCACCCTTATTTTCAATCACATATTCTTTCATAAAATAATTTCACGTAAATTCAAAATATTTTTTTATTTTTTTAACCTCACACTCTTGACTCCTCAACAAATAATTATTTAAAAAATTCACTCTAATACCGGTCTGCGTCTTGAGGGGTCAAGGTGTAGATTTCAGGATTAGTCGTCGAAGGTGGACACTTGGATATAAAAAAAAATAAAAAATATTTAAAATATATTTTGACGCAAAAATGAGGCTCAACGAGTTTAATAGGATAGTTTTAAGTTACTTTTTTGTTTTTCTTGGTAGTCATGTTCTCAAGAGACACAAATTACTTTATTCGGAAACTT
>CAIGRL010239056.1:0-16614 GCA_903798325.1 Fraxinus xanthoxyloides
TGACGAGTAGTTCTTCCCATTAAACCGAATGCAAACTGAGTCAGACTTCTCAATTGACATGATGAAATTGGTAAATAATTCGCCAAAATAAATCACAACCTACCAAATGAATTTTGCCCAAACCCAACAATGAGCCCAACAAGGATTAAATAGGCCCAACAAACAAAATCCCTAATGCCGCAAGGAAATTCTGCTCAAACCCAATAATGGGCCCAACAAAAATTAAATAGGCAGCCCAAATAAAACAATAAGTGGGCCGAACAATAGATGTCAGCCCAAATGACACAATAAAATGGTCCAATTGCACACGGACCCAATTTCACACGGACGACGCAGAGAATGACTGGAGAAGAAGAAGAATCGCCGACCAAGAAGAACTCCGACTAGGACGATGAGACAGACGACGACTGGAGAAGACCAATTTCACGGAGGCAGTAAAACCCAGCCCTAGCTACGCCAGAAATTGCAACCCAAATTTACTCAGAGACCTTCGCGAGAGAGTAGCTACGATGAAAACCTACTGTCGATGGTAGAAGTTGAACCCAAGAACCTGCCGGTGAGAACGCGAGAGACAACTACAGGTATCGCCTCTGACTATGATGAAGCTTCCTCCGAACAGAATAAACCGAGACCAAGAAATCGAACCAAAAAATTCTCGTGAAAAAAATTAGGGCTCTGATACCGTGTCACGTTTTTGCTGAATGATCTTTTAGTGTGTATATTGCTTTCAATTTATAGAAGAGTACATAGTTATATAAGGAAAGATTGCATAAATAAATCCCTAATTCTATGCTAGCTAAATATGGAAATTACTAATCAATATATTCTCTGATACCCTCCCTCAAATTGATGCTGGTGAGTCCACAAGCATTAATTTGCTGACAAGAAAGTTATGACGATGACGAGTCAAAGATTTGGTGAAGATATCTGCAGCCTGGTGAGCAGTGGAAACATGGGGAAGGGCAATGAGTTTGGAATCATAGNTTTTGCTGAATGATCTTTTAGTGTGTATATTGCTTTCAATTTATAGAAGAGTACATAGTTATATAAGGAAAGATTGCATAAATAAATCCCTAATTCTATGCTAGCTAAATATGGAAATTACTAATCAATATATTCTCTGATAGCAAGTAGAGTCATCATTTCTTTGGATCATTATATAATGTCCAACATTTTTTATGGGATATGTTTTTTTCCTGTTCTGAAGGTAGTAGCAACAATACTGTCTAAAGGTACAAAATTGAGGGATTACGCCAAGGATGTTGAAAACAATCTGAGCAAAATTGAACTGGACTCTATTGAGGTCTGTGATTCAGTATATTAGTTCATTTATCATTTGGGATAAATTGCGATGAGCATATTATCACTAATCCATGTTCATGTGGGTTTTATATGGAGAGTATAGTCATTTTTTCGATATATATGGAGAGTTCTTTAACTGTTTGAATATTTTTATTTTCAATGTTGTAGTAAAACACTCAAGATATGCTTACCGGTGGTGTTCTTATGTTTACTTCAGGATTACATTAAAGAAAGTGATAATTTAGTCTCGTTTCATGATCAAATTCGAGATTGTGATACCATTTTGTCACAAATGGAAGCACTACTAAGTGGATTTCAGGTATATTTGTTTACATTTGATTACCATACAAATGCTTCTCATTTTCTAAGTGACATTATTTGGGTATCGGGCATGCCAAAAATTATATTTTAGGTTCCTAAATGATATTGAAACCAAACTATTCTATATAAGTTGACCTTTATATCATTTTTATTTTTTATAATAGTTTTCCTCGATATATGAAGTGATAGACTGGTTCTTTTCACTTTGATGAAAATTAGTGATGTATTTTTAAAGAACCATGTTAAAGTTTGCTCTAGTCTTTATTTACTTCCAGTAAGTTCTTACCAAAATATTGTGTAATGCTTCTTTATTTTTATTTTTTTCTGGAACAATCTGAAAGCTCACTTTGTTTGTGCATTTTGGTCTTTCTCATGGTCTATATAATATAGAAATTTGAGCAAATATATTGCTAGTGTGATTATTTTTACATCTAAAACTTGTGTCTGCAACGTTATTTTTTTGTCATTCTGTTAGGCCGAGATAGGTTCTACAAGTTTAGATATAAAATTCTTCAAGATAAGTCAATGGATATGGGGTTGAAGCTGAAGAATCGGAAGGTAATGTTACCGTTTATGCCATTTTAGAATTTTTATTTTATTTTCTATCAATTAGTGATTTATATCTCTTGCACTAAATATAAAGCAGCATGATATTGTTGTGTAGTTGTAAGATGTCATGAATGTGCTTTATATAGCTTGGAGGCAGAATATATATGTGGGTGACCCCACAGGTGGTGCAATTTCTTGACCTACTCTATTAACTAATAAGAGAATCATCAAAAAAACACTTGATTACAGAAGTCAGAAGACAACAACATCTTTCTTATCTAGAATCAAAGAAGAGTTTATCCCCAAGTGCCATTACTTTCTAAAAGTTTCATGTACTTAGTGTGTGATTTGCCTACTGATGGCAACCATTTGTAAAAGTATTTTGGACATTTTTCGTGGTCTACATATTTTTTGGCCTAAGGCTAGCATAATCCCCTATTTGATGACTATAAAAACTAAACATTTTTTTTTTTTTTCAAACTCATTTTCTATCAAACACAGTGATTTTTTTTTGGTTTGAATACCTCTCCAAGTGAGAGCTACTTCCATTAAATAGCTTGGGTCTATCTCATTACAAAGCTAAATATCAGCCATTACAATAATCACGGCCAACTAAGAAAGAAAAATCTAACGAAAAAGGTAATGTACAATAATTACAGACATACTATCGATATGCTACTAACAACCCCCTCAATTGATATTGCTCGATCAAAAAGCATCAATTTGCTCCCAAGAAACTGATGATGCTGTCGGGTCATGGCCTTTGTAAAAATCTAAGCCATTTGAAGGGCGGTGGAAGTATGAGGAAGAAAAATGACACAAGTAACCAAGACCTCCCGAATAGAAGGACAGTGCATTTCAATATGTTTAGTACGCTCATGGTAGACAAGGTTAGCATCAATCTGAATGGCAATCGTGTTATCAGCATGGAGAAGAGTAGGAGCAAGCTGAGGACAACCAATTACAGCCAGAAGGCCACCGAGCTAGACAATCTCGAAGTGAGCATTAGACATCGCCCGATATTCAAATTTAGTAGATGAATTAGAAACATGATCTTGTTTCTTACTCTTCCAGGAAATCAAATAATCACCAAGGAACATGCACTACCCGTGAAAGATCGTCAAGTGTCATGACAACCAGTATCACAATAAGCAGTAAGACAAAAGAGAAGAGTAGGCATGAAAAAAAAAATTCACGACTAGGTGTGCCTCGAAGATAGCGAATGATACGATGAACGGCAATTAAATGGAGATGACATGAAGTGTGCATTAATTGTCTAACCTGCTGGATTGTGAAGGAAATATCAAGTCTTGTAATTGTCAAATAATTCAAACTACCCACTAGTTGGCTAAACACAGTAGGATTTGATAGAAAATCGCCCTCCTTACTACGATACTTTATGTTTACTTGTAGAGGAGTATCCACAGTAAATGAATCCTGAAGACCAGCCAACCTAATCAAATCCTGTGTGTATTTATGTTGATTCAAGAAGATACTAGAGGGATTAGTGTGAACTTCCAACCCTAAGAAGTACATAAGAGAACCAAGATCCTTCATATGAAACGATGCCTGAAGATGCTACTGTAGATGGGTAATCAAGGTAGAATCTGTCTCAATAATAACAATATCGTCAACATAGATAAAAAGAAGAACAATACCAGTAGATGTCTTGCAAAGAAACAAGGAAGAGTCATATTGGCTCTGCTAAAAGGAAAAATGGAGTATGGTGGAGCGAAATTTGTCAAACCAGGCTTGTGGAGCTTGTTTCGGCTCATATAATGAGCGCTTCAACTTACGGACTTCCGAGGAAAAGGTGAAGGTCAGGCCTGGAGGTAGCTTCATGTAAACCTCCTCTTTGAAATCACCATAGAGAAAAGCATTTTTTATATCTATTTGATGAAGCGGCCAACCTTGAAAAGTGGCAATAAAAATAACAGTCTGTACCGTAGTCATCTTGGCGACTAAAGCAAAAGTCTCCTTATAGTCCACCCCATACTCCTGTCTGTTACGAGGGCAACCAATCGTGTCTTATATCAATTCAAAGTCCCATTAGAGTAAACCCACTTGAAACCAATGGCTTTAAAATTCGCAGGACAAGGAACATCCCTGGTATGATTGTCCTTAAGTGTACGAAGTTCTTCCGCCATTGCCTCCCGCCAACATTCATGTTTTATTGCCTCAGAATATTGTGTAGGAATGGGGATGGATGACAAAGTGGCACGAAGTTCCCCCGCCATTTGTATGATCTACATCCCTTCTAGAAAACAGACTGCAAACGTATTCACCAAAGGTCTACAGAAACAAACATTCGATGAATGCATTTGCAAGTTGGATATGATCAATATCTATGATCCAACTTGAGGGGGAGTGTAGAAATCATGTTGTTAATATGAGAATATTATAATATCTTTTGTATGGGATAATTAGAGTTGATTTAGGAAATAATTTTTCCCTTTCTTAGGTTAGAATATTCTTTCCTTTTATTTATCTATTGTATTGTAGTATATATTGTAAGAACTGGTGGAATTGTAATAAGATAATTATTCCATTATTCTCTATAGAAAACATACAAAATAATATCAACACTACAAGTAAGCAAAACTTTCTTATCCAGTTAAGGCTTGTTTCGTCCTTGAGTACAATATTTGGAGGTTAGCATCGGAATATTACTCCTAGAAGGGCATCCATTGCTGTTGCCTGAGCTAAGAAAATTGAGGAATGGAATGGAATCTGGTAAAGAGTCCACACCGATACCTATGAACCGCAAGAATTTGAGACAATTTTGTCAAATGATTGAAATTGAACAATAAATCTTGAAAATGGGAAATTTTCGGAGACATGTAATTTCCAGCTGCAGTTCAATCTTTGATTTTTATTTATTTATTTATTATGAGACTAAATATCTAAAGTGTAGATCTAGTTTTGTCTTGTCTTAGTGAATGACATTGTACATAAACAAATTTCTTGTTTGTTTTCTCAAGTGTAATATAATTGACTATAGAATCTCTTTTCCCGGAAATAGATTAACCTGCATTGATTCCACCTATAGCTGAAGCCAGCTCCAAAAAGTATCCTATGAAGTCCTTTTCAGGACCGCAACACAAGTTGATTATGGATGCTGCTACTTCAGAGTACTATATAGTTCTCTTCTTTCCTTTGTATTGAATTTTGGTGATGGTTATATGAGTGTGCAATATAAGAGTATACATGCCTTTAAATATGTCTATTCTCTACTGGTTTGTCATCTTCCAGATACCTTTTCTCAGATGAATTCTTTGGAGAAGAAACCATACTTTTTGACATATTTGCAGGTATCCACAAATCTCTTTCAAACTCGTGTACTTGTAACTGGATATAATAACAAAAAGAAATAACTTTATAGCTGGCATTTGCAACAAAGAGAAGCAATTGATTAATTGTTGTTAAGACCAAACTTTAACCTGTGGCTGATGCTGGATGTTATGCTTACTGCATCCACCGTTTCCTGGGAAGTTTACAATCTGAGGATACTGCAACCTTGAACTGTCTTCATTGCATATTATTGACTAAAGTTTATTTCAAAGACACAAGTTTTTTTCTTATACTACCACTACATTTCATGGTGTATACAAAGGCAAATATTTTGCTTCATGATAGTGATGATTGAATAGTTTGTTTTTGAAATTATTAGGCTCCTTTGCAGTAGTTGGCAAGCACTTCAATACAATTCTTTCAAGTTGTTTTGACGCAATTGGTCTGAGGCTCATGATTCGCATTATACACCAGCACCAGGTAACTGTCTAAATGTTTACCATTAAAATGGCTGTCATGAATTATTTCTTTTAATGCATACAGTTCTTTAACATAACTCTTGAATTTAGTTTTTAATAGGAGTTTTTCTGATCAAATATCTGATGTTTCACTTCATAAGGCCCTGTCATGATTTCAATTTCGGAAAAATTTAATGCATGTATTTATGATGGTTTAATCCAACATTTTGTTTATTGTTGAAGTATTTGAATCCCTTGTTCTTGTTTTTCCCACAGCTGGTAATGTCTCGACTCCGAATTCCATGCCTAGATTCATTCTTGGGTAAGGTATGTGTTCTATAATTTAGTTAAAGAACCTGTATGTTGTGACTTTGAGAGATGGACTGGCATACCCTATGGTTTTATCCTTGAAACTTCTGAACAGTTGATTTCAGTAGTAGTTACTATACGTAACACATGTCAACCTCTGGTTATGATAAAGCAGTAATATGAATTTGATAAAAGATCTAAAGCAAATGGCTGGTATTATTATGATACTCGATTAACTATATGAAGATCTTGATATCTCTCTCTCTAAGCAGGTCAACATTGCTTTGCGGCCACGGTTCAAGATGGTATTTGACATGCACCTTAACAGCCTCCGGACTGCCAATGTCCGGACTTTGTGGGAAGATGATGTACATCCACATCATGTCATGAGGCGCTATGCCGAGTTCACGGCTTCTCTCAGTCACCTCAACGTTGATTATGGAGATGGTCAGGTTAGAGATACTAGAAGTACTTTGTTCTCAATCCTTCAGACTGTTTATTAGAGTATTAATCATATACATTGTCAATATTTACAGCTTGAGCTGAACTTGGAGAGACTGCGAATGGCTATTGATGACTTGCTTGTCAAGCTTGCTAAATTGTTTCCGAAACAAAAGCTGCAGACTGTATATCTGATAAATAACTACGACATGACAATTGCTGTACTAAAGGTGTAATCAACTCTTCTGTACATAAATATTTCTACATAAATACACATGAACATGGTGGTATCCAACAAAGTCGTACTTTTCACGAGTTTCAGGAAGCTGGTCCAGATGGCGGGAAAATTCAAATGCACTTTCAAGAGTTCCTGAAGAATAATACAGCCATTTTTGTGGTAATTATACAAATGTTTGCTTCAAATATCTCTTTGTTGCAAGAAGTTATTCTTGATATCAAATTATGACCACCATTTTAAATTTAACTTGTGGTTTCTACCCCAACCAGCTTGTCAAGACCAAATAATGTGCTGCATGATACTCTGATTTTTACTTAATGTCGGTTATGGGCACAAGACCCACTTTTATAGACTAAAAAGGTCATTTAATCGGCAATATGAGAAATTATATTTCAATCCTTGTGGTACATGGAACTGGCTTCAGTAGACTTTCTGGTCATTTTATATTTTGCAGCAATAGCTGCCACTTGTATCAGGTATATTTTAGGTTTTCAATATTAATTATGATTTTTCTCTTTAGTGATTAATTTTTCCACGCAGGAAGAACTGCTAGTTGAGCACTTCAGTGACCTTATCAAATTTGTAAAGACTAGAGCCTGTATGTATCATAATGAATTTATGGCATATTTCCATTATTTTCGAAGTTGGCTTATTTTACCTTTTGTTGACAGCTGAGGACCCAAATTCTGGTTCGGAACGGCCAATAACTGTTGCTGAAGTCGAGCCTATTGTTAAGGACTTTGCTGGTAGATGGAAAACTGCAATTGAGCTGATGCATAATGGCATCATTACTTATTTCAGCAACGTCGTCTGTGGTATGGAAATCTTGAGAGCTGCATTGACTCAATTATTGCTGTACTATACCCCAGGCTTTCAGATTGTATAAAGAGGATTGCTGGTGGCTCTGCATTGAACGAGGATTTAGTATGCATATCATCAATAATGTTCGAAATCAGAAAATACTTGAGGACTTTCTGAGCTTACTCTTGATTTACCTTCCGCGGAAATTTTTCTCTCTATAAGCTGCTTCCAATTTTGTATATTTAGAAAGGATATCAAATAGAAATCTTGTTTATTATTCGACCTGTTCTGGCATTGATGCTTGTTTCGCCTTCCAAAAGTTCGAATTAAAACGTTTGGATCATGTCCTCCTTGCTTGCAAGTTTGTTGCCAAATTTACTTAAATTGTCGATTAGGGAAATTCAAAAATTATATGGTGATTCCGAATGTTATTTGCCTATTCGGGATAATGGCGCTCATTATTGTAGATGATTAGTGTTAAACAAAGGAAAAAGGTATCTGTGGCCTGTATATACATACCAATCATGCCACAGTACCATAATTCTAGTAATAATTGTGGACATAATGTTACATGATATTTCGTCAAGAGTCGGCTTTTTCATCAAATCATCTGTTGCCATCTCGAATTATATCACTCCATCAGTTACATTTCTTTTGGCAAAGTAGCATAATTCATATGCATATAGTTGATGATGTTCCACTTAATTTGTGCAACATTATGCCTTTTTTTCTTTATATTTTGTATGCCAAATCGGAGTTCAAGAAAGTGTAACTAGCTGCAGGTTGCTCCTCTTCTTGAGCTAGTTAAGATTATAACTAATCCATCTCATTGAGTAGACTAAAATATCCATTTAATTGAGTTTGTTGGTGGTGCGGTTGATGGGCATCATATCATTTGATTTGATTTGTTGCCAACCAGCGCTGGCTGGTGGGTTTCCAGCTTTCGCTGGGCGGAGGTGGGGTAGTTTTTCATGTGAAGAAGACGAGTGAGCCTTTGTTTGGGTTTCCTTTGTTTACTTTTTGAAGTCTAATTTTAATTTTAATTACACATTTTGTAAGATCTACAATTATTATCCTTTCATCAACCATTTATTTCAACTAACTAATAATTTTAGCAATTTAAAAGGAAATCCGAACGAAGGCTTAAATATTTTTATTTTGAATTTTTTTCTATATTTTGCTTCTTAACTTATATAAAGTTTACAAAGCCACTGTTTGGTAGAAATTAAAATTTAGATTTTAATTTAAATTAAAGTTAATAATTAATTTTAACCACACATTTCATAAGATCCACAACTTCGCAATTCACATTTCATCGACTTTTATCAAAGTTTATTAAAAATCTGATATTAATCCCTTCCAAACATGGCCAAAGTGTTTAGATATTAAGGGTTCATTTGATTGTTAATATTTTTCATGCAAAATGTGTTTTTTCACTTAATTTTTTACTTTTGTGTTGTTTGATTGACAATTTTTTTCTCGAAAAATATTTTCCAACTTTTGATCACGTGACCATATTTTCCTTTTATTTAGGGTGAGGTGGTTTTTATTTTCCAAGTAATTCACTCTTTCTTCCTCTCTCTCTCATCTATCAACCAATAAAAAATGATGTTGAAAATTAAATCAATCAAACACATTTAATTAATAATTTTTACACAAATTTCCATGCAAATTTCATTCTCGCAATCAAGCGCACCATAATATTCTCTCCTTTCTCGCCATCTACATATACCGTAACAATTTTATGGAAAATTTGGACAAAAATGTAACTGACTAACATCTAAAATGAGAAAGGTTGAGGGTAAGAATATTGAGAAAATAAGGTTGAGGACAAAAGGAGTGGAGGTCGAGGACCTTGTGTGCAATTTAGCCAACAAACTCGATCTATTAATAGACATTTACTAGCTAAGAAATGATTATTCCACAGTGGATATGAGTTATATGAATAATGTTATTCATAATCAACAACTGCAGTAGTTATCCTATGTGACAACTTATTATTTGAGACATTAATTTTCTATAATTCCGTTGCCTCAAATAATAAGCTAATACCTCAAATTAACAAGCTGCCACATAAAGAAGATTAGTGCAGTAGCTGACTATTAATATCATTACTTGTAGTGAATAATGGCCACATTTTTTCTTTTGAAATGTCAAAAAATATGGCTTAACCGTTGACATGGCCTTTTTTGGCTTGCCACATCAGCGGTGGGCAATCGTTATCGTGTCCACCGTGAACATGAGACCGGCTCTGTTTACTAACTAGCTAAGCTTCAATGTTTAACATGAAAACCAGAAAGAATGGCCTTTCACTGGTCTTATTGTGAATATAAGTGTTTATAATTTGATTAACACTCCTGCAATTATAAATAATATTGACATGTAATGGGAGCAGTCAAGTAGAAGAAATGTAAACTAAGCAGTTCTTAAATAAAATTACTCAAAAATTCAAAATAAGTTCCCATTCTCGATCAACACTGATGGAGAATGAGCCTTCTTACTAGCTAGTTACAATCCAAACCATTGACTTGAATGTAAAGAGCATCAAGTTTGTTTCAACATAGATAAAATTAAGTTCGCGACAGATAAAGACAGGGAAAGAGAGCGAGAAAGATGGGAGAGATGGAGAGAGAGAGATATATATATATCAGAAAGAAGATGAAGATGACCTGAATCCTAACCATGGTTGACATTGTAAATGTAGAAGTGCCCAAGAGAAAAAATATCATTGGGTGAACTTCCATATGCAATTGATTGATACTCCACAACCCTTTGGTGGAGTCTCTTAAAAGGCAAGTGCCCTTAATCTAGAACTTGAAAAAATATAAAAGAGTTCTAAAACTATCCCTCCTAATTTAGTCTTGGTGTCAGTTACAGGGGCAACAACTCCATAAGTTTAGCCCTTTAACGAATATACAAAGAAGAAAAACAGCAGAGAGTCAGTCAGTACCATCACCCTTACCCTAAGGAGAGATGATCTGTTTTTTGAAGAAAATGTAACATTCGTAAAAACGAGTTTTAAAATCCTTACGGCTAACAAAAACTTGGGGCATCCCATTACCCGATTCCCTAATCTACTGCTACGTCTTCAAGTTAGTGTAGCTTTGCTTAGAAAACATTGGAGGGATTAGTAATTTGAAAATCTAAGATTTTGAGCTTTTTCGAATTTACAATATTCAACAAAGTTGATTTAAAGGATGTTTTGCTTAGCCTTCCAGCGGCTTAATTTTCAAAATGGATGTACATATTGCTTAGCCTTAGCCTCTCCAAGGCTAAACTAAGAAATGCTTTCACCAACTTATCAGCCCTTGACATGGCTTGATGAATTGGCAATGAGATGCAAATGCAAGCTTTGGTTCTCTTGTAGGAACCTTTCCCACCAAGAGACCGATATTTTGATTGAGCCCCTATGGGGGGCTTCCATGTGTGGTAATGCCTGAATGCCACGTGCATCGGCTTCCACGAGAGGGAGAAAGAGAAACAGAACCATGGTTAGGCTAAAGGCACTTCAGAAGCTTCTGATGAAGTGAAGGAGATGGAAATGTATCTCTCTTGATTGATCGCTGACATGAATTTCTTCATTAATGATGAGGTATCGATGCGTGCAGAGCCATGTTCACGCCTGTGGCACAGCAAAACAAACTGTCAAAGATATTAGTACCTCCTCCACAAGAAATTTAAAAGACATCGATTTGTGAAAGAAACTATGTTACTCTTACACAAAAATTAACCAGTACAAGTATGGTGTAGAAACTAATAATATGCTAGTGATTATATATATGTACAAACCTGATTGCAACGGAGTAGCAGGCGGAAGGGACATTGGGGTACCATAATGCTGTGGATAAACCCCGGTCGAGTTAATTGCTGAGTACTGAAGGAGGTGGTGTGGATAGTGAACACCATAACCTTGAGTAGTCGAGTAGCCGCTTGTTGCTCCTCCAATGCTCCCTTCTCCCAGGTTCAGATAAGGATAATAGGAAGACGCAGCAGCCGATAACATTCCTCCAGATCCTCCTCCATACATAGGATACTGACCGGTGGATCCTCCATACAAACCATAGTAGCTCTAAACAAAAGGGAAAAATTGTGAACCTATTGCATTCTCCTCATTAAATCAAGATGTAAGGTACATTAAGGGTTGTTATACATTCCATATAAGCTACATTTTCAATAATGAGCTAAAAAGACACGTCTCCGAAGAAACAAAAGAAATGAGTGGACAAACAAAGACTGGAGAATTTTATCGAGATTAGATTTTTTCTTCATTAAAAGCATGTTTAACTGTGATAAAAGTTACTTCTCTAAAAGTGAGTTCTGAATTATTTCATGAAAAAGTACATCTCTAGGTGAAAAAGTAATTCCGAAATTCATGTTCTGCAAAATAAATATAAGCACAGCCAAACATTTCAACCAAATGGATCTTATTTTGGCATATTAGAAGTCGAGATAAATGTTCAAACAAGTATCCTCTTGCGTCGATTCATCAAATGAATTGGCAGTTGGAGACTGATCATACGCACATTCTTCGTTTTTTCATTTCTTTGGTTTGTAAACTCTTAGTCTACAGCCTAAAAGTAATCTCTCATTTATGAGAAAGTAAGAAAAGTTACTAATAAACAGAGATGTGTTTTTTTAAACAATCATGCTACTTGTACAACTAGTTTGACAGTGTGTGAGTTGACAAGGATCTTGGCCATTGATTTGAAAATTTGTGTAAGGCCATTGATTTGAAAAATTTTCAAATTGTCAAACTCGTTGTAAAACTAACTTAATTCTTTTTCAAAACTAATTTATGAGTTTGACCGACTTATAAGCTAAGTCAAAATGTCATTTGGCACACTAACTTGCATTTCATTAAAGTACACTATAAACGTTATTAAAGCCTTCTCAAAATCTTAGGGTTTCAGTTTCGAAACAATGCTTAAATGGGCTTCTTCAACATGATTTTAATTCAAATTTTCCTCAAAAGAAATTAAAGGAGAGCTTTGTACAAACCGTAGGATATGCATATTCAGCCGAGTAAGGGTACCTGACGTTTTGTCACAAAAAGAAGAGAAAATTAGAATTTAGCATAGTATTAGTATAGCAGTTGTATTATTAATTATATGCCAAATGGAAATGCTTGTCCTTCTTCTTTAATTCCCTCATTTTACGTAAATGTGAAGACGGATAAGAGCTTAGCTTAATTTCTTGGCTGTATATGACAAATTGACAATGTGAGTTGTTCTTGTTCATGGAGAGAGAGAGAGAGAGAGAGATGTAGTATAATAATATTAGCAGTGTTCTAAAAAGTGTAATGCGCAGCGATGCGTGAAGGTCGAGTTATGGACTAGGCGAGTTGACGAGACAAATGCATAAAAAAATGTAAAAAAACATTTTCTTATTTTAATATTATATTAATTTTTAATCGATCAAAAAATTATTTAATAATTAAAAATAATACCTATCAAACATCTAAAACAAATTTATAGAAATTTTATACATTTTTTAAAAGGTTTCAAATAAAAAGATAAGTTTCAAATATAAATCAACGATTGTTTGAGCCACATTATTTTGGAAGAATGTATTCTAGAATAGTAGATTGATGGAGAATGTGAGGTTGAAAAAGAAGGAAAAGTTATTGATATAATGGAAAATATTATTTTATTGAAGAATGTGTTGTTGAAAATGAAAATTTTAATGTGTACCAAATAGGGACTTAACTTAAAAAATTGTAAAATAAAATTTAAAAAAATAATAATAATAATAGGCGCGCATAATCGCGCCTAGGCACGAATTAACGGTCAACGATTGTTGACTGCTAAAGAAGACGTCAAGCCACTTGACTTGGCGTTTCCATCGTGCATCGCATCAAAGCGCCGATTCGACGCAAACACTAGATATGAGAATGTGAGTTCTTGCTGTGTGTATTCATTATTTCATTAAAAAAAGGGGGAAGTCAGACCGTTAGATTCATATTAACAAGCCAAACTACCTCCAAATCTTGGTTTTTTCAGCACTGATTCTTGAACCTTCACCTTTTCGGGGTTTATACTTGAACCACATTTTGAAACATCGTTTATTCATAGTAATTGAAGAGTAATGCTATCTAGCACCAGTTTAGGTGTTATATTCAATTAAATGAATCGTGTGACTTTATATTTAAATAAATCTATTATCTAGGGTGTGTTTGAGCCAAATTATTTTGGAAAAGTAAATTGACGGAGAATGTGTGGTTGAAAAAGAAGGAAAAATTATTAATGTGATGGAAAATATTATTTTATTTTAATGTGTATGGGCCTAATTACATGTAATTGTCAGTGTTTAATCCTGGTGATAATGAATAGTATTAATCTTGTTCTCTGTCTTAAGTTCGTGCATAGTTAGTTGTAATTATGCAATCACTGTGTGTGTGAGAGAGAGAGAGAGCATAATAATGGAAAGAAGGTGTGATTCTGATATTTTTCATGCGCAGAGAGAGAAGCACGCATGCGTGAACAGAAACCCTAGTTTAATGAGTTCGGAGTGTGGGCAATGCACGTGCTAATATGCAGCCTTTCAAAGCAAGACGTACCCATAAACATTGTAAGGAATTCCTTGTTGGATGGCATAATGGGGAAAAGTTGCTGCATGAAACCCTCCACCTTGAAATGCCCCCATCATTCTCATATTCCTTCCTCCTCCTCCTGCTCCTGTCAAAAAGATTGTGATAATTTACAAACACCCACAACAGTAAAAGGAAAAAAAGTGTGTAACACGGACAGCATAATGAGCTGTCTACTTGTGGTTGTAAAGCAATTATTATTCTCAAGTGGACTCGACTCTACTCGACTAATTCATTGAAGAATTGGATAATTTTCGTAAAGAGTAGAATATTCCAGGCTACATTTGATGTTAATGAGCTTGTTCAGCAGATCAGATCACAATCTGATCTAATGAATCTGTGAATTAGTTTACTTATAAGTAACTTTTTAAAGCTTAAGATGTCATTAGTAAAAAGTAATTACATAAAATATACTGACCTTGCTTTGGCGTGGAAGGCTTGGATCTTTGAACACCCAAGGAAGCCAGATTACAATTAGCTCTTCTTCCATCAATAACTGGACTAGCATCAACACAAGCTCTCATCGCTGATTCAGCTTCACGAAAAGTTACCTATATATTTCAAAAAGTGAAAGTAATCACAACCCCCATTCAATCAACTAATCAATCATCTAAATTACATTAACTTAACAGATCTACTCTAAATCAAAGACATACAAATCCGTAACCCTTGGATCTTCCAGTAGTTTTGTCAGTGATGACAACGGCTTCCAAGATCTCGCCAAACTGTTCAAAGTATTTCTTCATGGTGTCCTTTTGAGTCTCCCATGCCAATCCACCAACAAAAACTTTAGTGTAGGTCGTGTCTCCGAATTGTCCTGCTGGAGGAGCGTTCATCTTCAATCCAATTCTTCCTATATTATATAGATCGGATCAAAGATTATTCCGGCCGGAGATTATGAGGAGGATCTTGAATGAATAATATGGAAGATGTATATTTAGGTGAGCAGGAGAAGAAGAAGAACAGGAGGAGGAGGAGACAATTAGGTCAGAGATCCCTGCGGCTGCTGCGAGGGAAAAAGAAGAAGAAATGAGAGGGAAGGAGACTGAGAAAGCAAAAGGTTGAAAAAGATGAATGAATGAATTATACATCCCATCCTTTTTCTTCACGCGCTTCTACGTTCCCTCCCCTTTCGTTCAATTTAACTACTTTATCTTATCTATCACTTTTAATCATATATTTTCTAATAAAATAATTTTCCATAAAAATTTTAAAAAATTTCTTAGTTTTAGTCAGGGCTTGACAAAACTCACGAACCGAACCCGAATTGAGAGATTTTTCATAAGTCAAATACTCGAACAGATATCTGAATCGAGAATTGATTGGGTCGGGTATCTGAATCGAGAATCGATTGGGTCGGTTATCGGTTCTAACCTAAGAAACAAAAAATCGAATAAGAATCGAATCTAAATAATTTTTTTAAATTTTATATTGAATTATTTTAATTTTTCTAAAAAAATTAGCAAATTAATTAAACAAACTAGCCAAATCCAGCTAACGCCAAGTTCATCTAAATTATTTTTTTGTTAGCCCAACATTAGGGCCTTATTTTTCCCCTTTTCATTCCAATTTCATTTGATAAGCAGTACACCATTCCCGTATAAACTCAAATCATTTGATAATTTTAAAACTTACATTCCCCAAATCGATTTTGAAACTCTTTCATTTCACCGGCAGCGGTAGCTACTGATTAGATATCTGAGTGTAGTATAAACATTATAAAATTGGGTTACGTTAATTTGTAAAAGTTATGAATGAATATATCATTAGTTGTATTTATGTAGTGTTGCTGTAAATGCTAAAAAAATTAATTATGGTACGGAACCGAACCGAATCAAATTGAAGGGAATCAAACTTGAACGATTCCATAATTATATTTGGACCCGACAGTTCCATTTAATAAATATCTGAAAATTTTGGGTCGGTTTGAACTGAACCGACCCATATCCAGCCCTTTTAGTATATTTTGATAAAAGTTGATGAAATGTGTGATTAGTCCCATAAAATATGTGGTTATAATTTGTTAGAGACATTAAGTTAGATTACAATCTGAAATTTTAATTTTTACTAAATATGATCTTATTTTTTAACTACATTCTAAAAAAAATACTATCATTGAGTTATAACGTGATTTTGTAAAATAAAGTAGGACCAATGATAAGTAGTTACAAATGATTTACATGAAAATTGAGGACTAGCGAATAGGTGCTACCACACAGAGTCGCTACTCTAAATTGGAAAAATAAGCCATTAAATCTAGGGCTGTCCGTGGGTCGGTTCGGTTCGGTTCGGTTCGATTCGGTTCTTTTCGGTTCCAA
>CAIGRL010239205.1:0-17882 GCA_903798325.1 Fraxinus xanthoxyloides
TTATTCACCGAGCAAGGACCGAATATATCATTGACAAATGCATGAAGGACACATCATACTGATTGGAGGGCGATCCTTATCAATTATGACATAAACGACATTGAATCCTTCTGCTAAAAGACCGCTCTTCACGAATTGAAAATTCATGTCTCACTTCAGGTACAAGATCTACACAAACAAACGCTATTTGATTCATCCATTAAATGATACAAGCAGCATGTCTGATATGTAGTAGTCAATAGTATCTTCGAGCTCATCCTACTAAACATGTCATTTATGTCATCATTTTTGTGTCTTAATGTTGGGGTAATAGATGATTTTCATGTGGTTAAAAGAGTTGCCTATACTTATTCCTTATAGTTAAAACTTTGTGGATAAAAAATCAAACTTTAAATTCTTCGTATATATAATAGTGATTTTTTAAGGACTTGGATTAAACCTATTGCCCTCTTTAACAAGAAGTCCGAACAAAAATACACCAATAAATCAGGTGCCTCCCATAATTGAAATTTTCTTAGCGCTTGACGCTATGATAGGCAATCTTCCTTTCAGCTACCATAGTTTAAGCATTGGCTAGATATTTTACATAATTTGGGTACTAAACCTGGGAACTTTTATAGCACAAACTAACACATATTTTAGATATAACATTGAAATTAAGCTAAAGTCAACATAACTTCCTGGAAAGCCAATTTTCCATGATAAAAGCAGTAGAGGTGCCTTAATTCCAGCAAATCTATCTAGCACTTGAATTTATACTTCCAATAAATCCCATTGCAGAAAAATCATTCCTCTCAGGTCGACATCGGCCAAATTTATGGAGTTCATCCCCCATAACCAGTGTAGCTGCAACAGATTTACAATGTCGCTTAGCATAAGAGATCACAAGGAACCAATCGTAAATCAAAATCACAACATTGAATCTCTGTCCCAATGAAAAAAAAAAGGAAATATACAATTGTAAATAGCAATGTTTTCATTCTAGGCTTTTAAAGACTAAAAGTAGCAATTGCTTCTTGCGATAGAGTTAAAAGGAGTAGGCTTTAATATGAACACCATAGATAGCTCAAAAATGGGATAATGCGTTAAAATTAACAAAAATCTCAGCTATAATAAACATAAGAATTGCAAGGGGCATACACAAAACAAAAAGGAATTCAAAACGAGAATTACCCAGAATTACAAAATAAGTCACAATGAAAAATTAAACATTTTTTGTGATAAGTGAAAAAGGGGTAATTCCCATAGATTTTACCTTTAATGTTCATTGAAGAAGTTGGGGAATTTCATAGTGAACTCTTGTATAGAAGGGAAGTGTTTGCTACCCCCTTATAGTGTTTGAAACTTGCTAGACGTATCACAGTATCAACATGGAAAGTTAAAAGTGATTTGAGCCTAACACCTTGATTGTCCGACCAACAATTTCTAGTTTACCATTCAAGCTTTGTGCAGCATTTACATGTTCAAGTTCTGCAAACTGCAATGATGTATCAATAAAATTTACATTAAAACACAAGGTAGAAAATTAGAATCCTAGTTATTGCAAAACGGTTTTCAAAACAATCAATTTTCACAAAATGCTCACCTGAACAAACCCGAAACCTTTGTAGTGTCCCGTCTCTGGATATGTGGTTAGTTGCACAAGCTCAAATGGTTCAAAAATCTTAGGAGGAAAATGAAAAGTATGAACAATGAACTGTAACAATGGAAATTTGTAATTTGTAGCTAATAATTACAAACAAGAAAATGATAAGTTAGTGATAGACAACTGTGTAAATGAGAAAGAAGCCTATAAGACTTCATTGAACGACAATATCAACCAAGTTATGCCAAATTTACAACTTTCCAAAGTGAGGCTTGTGTAAATGTTCGGTACAAGGGATGATTTAGATGAACTCTACTAAGCAGACAGAGTTGAAGATGGAGACAAAAACATATGAAAAGAATAGGGAAGATAACCGACAATGAACTTTTGCCTAGTCTCTTCTATCTAAAAACTGAGCAAGATGAAGAATTAAATGAGCCCACAAATCCACAATGAAGAAGTCTGGTTGACATTCCACTACAAGATGGAGTTCTTTTCTCAAACCGTCCAGTTGCTACCTGTAACTCGAAAAATAGTTAAATTATGAATCTTCAATAAAAAGGTAACTAAGAAAAATGCAAATTTACAAAAACATCATAAAGAATCAAGCATGAAGCAACTAAATATCAAAAACAATAAAATAAAGAAGTATTTCTCTCTTACCAATGCTTTTGGCAAAGGTGGTGTCATGGGAATTAATTGTTTAGATTTTTTGATAGCAAGTTCTTCAAGCCTCTAAGTTCCAGCAGATAACTACCCAAATATAATAGTGGATAAGCATAAGGACTTTCTATGTTATTCCCAAAGAAATGGAGAAATAAACCTACCTGAGGCATAGCTGAGTGCAAAGAGGCCCCTGAGCCAAACTTCAGCCATATTGAGACCAGTGGTCATATTCAAAGCCAATATTCGGGACTATAATTAGTAATTGAATAATAGTGTGTCCCAAAATCACTTATGAAAAAACAATCATATCCCATTTCATTTTGTTCTTTCTTGTAACTTTCCAATCATTGCCCTCATTTCCAGCCAAAATGGTAAATATACTCTCTAATCGGTGTACTGCAAAGTAAAAATTACAATGTGCAAATCCACTGGACATGACAAATTAGGAAGAGTACTTGAAGTGTCTAAATTATAACTCAATGCAAAGATATCAGTATTAAATGAGAAACACTGGCAGCTATAGACAAGAGAAAAGTTCATGAAGATGGGGATAGGAGATTTCAGTGCATTGAAGCTGTTGATGGTAATGAACAAAAACTCAATTAGAACAATGAAACATGCAGGCGGGCAGAGGAAGGGGTAATGGATGGGTAGAACAAAGAGAACACCATGTGTTTGCACTAAAGCCCTCCATGAAAATTTCTGACCTAGATTTTCTGCCACTCGAATTCATACTGATAAGAAATACAGTAGTAATGCTTAATGCTTTTTTCTGACATCACATGGACACAGTCACAAATTCACAAGGATTGTGATAAAAGATTTGAAACTCTACAGTAAATAGAGAAATTCTTTGTTTTGAAGCAGAGATAAAGAATTGATTAACAGAGATAGTGACAAGGACAAAAATGTTCAATGTTGTCTGACAACCATATAAAAGCGGGAGGAGCACCTTAAATCTGGAATTCATGAAGCACTGAAGCAGCGAGAAATGATTGATTTGGGCTTGAATTGAACTGCCTGGATCTTATGAATAATCTTATCTATTAGACAAGGTTGAAACATCTTCAATAAATTAGCTATTAAAGCAACGGAAAAAAATTCAAACAAACACTCGAAACATTTTACAAACTGAAGGGCATCATCATCATCATCGACTTTGAAAAAGAAACAAAATGGTTACACAACCTTCATCTCAATCGAGACCCAGCTAGGAAAGATCACGAAGCATTGCTTCCTCGGATTCCTTAGTTGATCTCTATAAGTCAGAGTCTTCAATTCTAAGAACAACTTTGCCGCCTTTGGACCTGGCAAATAAGTAGTTGAAGAGCGCAATTCGGGTAGTGGCAGTCGATGGAGGTGTCTGGGGTGGTGGCAGGCGACGGAGGCTGGGTGGAAGAGAGGGATGCCCAATTTCATTAGGGTCTGAGAGCTGTAGAAATGACGCGTTTTTCTCTTTCTGCGTTCTTCTATCAGAGAGAGATATCCGCGAATAGTATAGAACCAGTTCATGAACAGTAATCTCCGAATAATTCGGAGACACCGCCAGGTGTGTCTCCAAATAATTCGGAGACACTGGACACACACGGGTGTGTCTCCAAATAATTCGGAGACACCGTGCTCCGAATTCTGCGGCGACACTGAGAGTTTGTCTCCGCACACGGAGCATTGCTTCAACACATTTGCAGAGTTATACCGAGCACTTCTCCACACTTGAATTTTTTTTTTCCTAAATATTTTCCCTATGAAATAATTATTCAATGTTGAGGAAGTTTATTATATTCAATTTTGGGGTTATTTTGATATTCTATTAAACTTTTTCCATATATATAACCTTATAATAAACCAAATAAAAAGACACTTCGTCCGAGTCATTTCACACATGAAATAAACCACAACAACTCCATCTAATCCTTATGGAAGCATTAAAACCAAAAATAAAATGAGAACTTAATCTTCCGAAGTAGATGAACGTAAACAAAGAACAGACTTATAGGAAAGGCGTTGTAAAAATAGTTCTTACAGTGAGAAAAAACAAATTTGAATAATGTTATGANATACCGAGCACTTCTCCACACTTGAATTTTTTTTTTCCTAAATATTTTCCCTATGAAATAATTATTCAATGTTGAGGAAGTTTATTATATTCAATTTTGGGGTTATTTTGATATTCTATTAAACTTTTTCCATATATATAACCTTATAATAAACCAAATAAAAAGACACTTCGTCCGAGTCATTTCACACATGAAATAAACCACAACAACTCCATCTAATCCTTATGGAAGCATTAAAACCAAAAATAAAATGAGAACTTAATCTTCCGAAGTAGATGAACGTAAACAAAGAACAGACTTATAGGAAAGGCGTTGTAAAAATAGTTCTTACAGTGAGAAAAAACAAATTTGAATAATGTTATGAAAAAAAAAGCAGACCTAAAGAATGTAGTTGCAGTGTTACAAATCTTCTAGATTTAAATATGAATATGGATGATAGCAAAAAGCTTTGGAAGCACCAAAATAAATATGACGATTTGTATTTGTGATTCTGAAGAAGTTATAAATGAGAAAAATATACAGAAGATATATATTTATATACCAAAAAATATTTAGAAAATATCAACCGACAATACATGAAAACACTGTAGCAAAACCACAATAAAAGACGGCAAGTGTGAAAACTCATGTGATAAGAATGAACAGCAAATTTGAGTTTCACTCTTTTAAGGTAAGGTAGAAATATTTATACATAGACTTATTTGATAACCAATCTCGTTTCATCAGTTATTCGTTGATAAAATTAATTAATTAATTAATTGTGACAATCTTAATATCGTTCTAGTTAATGATGTTTTAGAGAAGTATATATTGTTGTAGAAGTTAATTTCACTTACAATTAAACAACACAAAGTAATTAGTAAAGAATTAACTAAAATGTTCTAAGGAATTCAAAAATTTGAAGAAGGATTCAAAATTAATATTTTCCCCTTTTCAATTAGGCTCAGAAATTATCAATCCAACACCACAAATGTAATACCAAATTGAAGTCTCGTAAGCAGAGATAATTGCACACAAAGGCACAGTGAAGGGAGGAATGAAGAAGACGGTTTTTTCTTCAACTTTTAGTGTGTAAACATGAGAACATGAGACTCCAATTTATAGACAAAATAGACAAATGAATTTCCAGATTTTTCTCTTCAAGATAGAGTTCAAGAAATCTGAAATGGTTACCAAAGATAAAAATTATATAACCATCTAACTTCCACGTGAGAAGAGGGATAGAATATCCAATTCAAATTATCTCCAAAATTGGGTATTGAGCACGTAGGCCAATGAGCTGATTTCCTCAAAATACCCAATAAGATTTGGGCTACATCGTTAGTGGTGTGAATTTTAATATTCTTCAATTCCGAGCTTATAGTCTATGAAAATAAGCGGGCCACGATTTTTCATCATTGTCTGGAGGTTATTTGAGCATTACTAAAATACCCAACAATTGTTGCTTGACATCTACCTTTTGAGGATCACGGGTTTATGACTCTTGCACGGAACTCGAAAAATTGTGAAGCAATGAGAAAATTGCAAAACAATTATCATTTTTTATAAAAGATAGTATATCTATCATTTCAAAATAATTAAAAATGATTGAAGTTTAATAAGTTCTCTAGACATGAACAAATATTTATATAATTCAGACATGAACAAATATTTATATAATTCATCAATTTTTCTACGTTGTCGTATTGGTTGGTAACCCTAATTGATACCATTATTATTGTTATCTTAGTTGATCGAATTTAGCGAAAAAAGTTGTCCTTGGGAATCTGCTTATTTGTATTATATTCAGACAAAATTGAATGACAATTAATTGGATTCTCCGACAAGTACGTACCTTAATAAATTAAGAGGAAACCAATTATTAGGAAAATGCCACTTTTGTTGATATTCCAAGTGTTTGACAAGTGTTGATTTGATAAAAAAAAAAAAAAATTGTTAAAAATTTAAACTGTCTAATGACGTTATCACAAAGCAAAGTGTATAAAATTGTGTAGAAAATGATATATATGTAGCATAATTGTAAATTAATCTTGCCACTGAAAGTACCAAGTGATGGATTAATATGGTCCGGACAAACATGATTTTTTATATATTTATTTCATTTCAATGACTTTGGCGTTCGGATAATAGTTGATCACTTAATCCCTGTTTCCAAGGGTATTTTGGTCCGAGAAGAAAATAGTAGTTCTATAATGATGTGAACCTAATTCCAGGTGTACATAGAAATATTGTGAGACATGGAAACTCAATTATAATGATGTGAACCTAATTTAAAATATACTTTTGGTAATAGACTGCAAATGCATAAGGAGCTTGACGACAAGATCTACTCGTCGAACGAGTATAGGTGATAGTGAAAAAATTGACAGACAGACGATATTAAGAAGAAAGGAAAGAATAATAATAAACAAACAGAGTCAAAATTCAAGTCTATATTTTATTATAACAAGATTCATGTATAGGGTTTTAATGGGAGTTACAATTTGAATAAAATACACCCTTCTAGAGTAAGTAAGATTTATCTAAATATTCTAAACAATCAACCCATAATTTTACAATACATCATTGAATGATTATATTTACAATAATTGTCCCATTAACTAGTGGCAAAAATCCAATGTTCACACAAAGGGAAAAAAACAGAATTAAATATAAAAAGTTGTAGTAATAAAATATTGCATCGGAAAAATCTTGTGAAGAAAATTCACTTGGACAAAACTTGCGCGAAGAAAAAAGAGTATAGCTACGCTCTTGATTTCAACTAATGAAAGTCCTTGTATCGAGTCATTCATATCTTGTGCGTCAATGTCTTTATTACACAATCTTCCAAAAAAATTAATAAAAAATCCAATGAATTATTTCGTCAAGTTATAGCACCAAGCAAGATCCTTTTCACACATGATATTCATCTATTGTTATTTGATTTTTGTTTGCATAATGGTCTCTTGAAAAAATATTTTTTTGTTGCTTTTTTCGGGAGTCTCATATACAATTTTATACATATGAGAGTAAAATCATAAAATTATATTTAAGGTAAATGTTCTTTAAGTATGAATATTCGTTATGCAACATGCCTTTTTAAAACCTCATTAGGAAAAGCTTTATGGAGTCTTAATGAAAGAAAAATGGTACATCATACATTTGAATACCCTGTATAATTTGCATCATTAAAAATATTGTCAAAAAAATTCAATGGAAAAAATTTAGTCAAGAAAAAGAATACAATGCATATTTACTCACTCTCATGACAAAATCACTTGAATTATATGCTTCAAACATATTAAAATCATTCAAAATTATATATAAATAGTGTTAACGGGTATTTTGGTTGAGTCGATTTCAGAAATTAGACGCACGTTGAATTTCATGCATTATTAAGCTAATAAGATAGAGTTGTGATTGTATCCATCACATGATAATTTATCTATTTATTAATAGTTTGCACTATATTAAAAGCCTTGCATTATATTTGATAACTTAATTTTTTTTTTATTTCTTTTTCATTTCTGTTTCGCATAAATATACACTCCTGGGTGTTAGAACTACATTACCGGAAACTTTTAAGTTTCTCATATTAAGTTCAATTTGTCTAAATTGTGTCTTTTAATTTAGCTAATCTCTACAAGAAATACGGGGTTGTGCTTCTGGCGACAACATGTTTGGGTCCCGATTTGTCTCATATGAAATAAGTAGCTTCCAAATAAATATAAAAATTCCCAACTAGGTCTCAACAAGCGAATCGGTGTTTATTGCAAATCACAAGTTTCATGTTGGACGTAGACCTATTACTAGATAATTCATGAGTAGAGCCAAATAGTGTGGTGTGAACTATACGAGTTATCGGAATGCATGCATTTAATGGTAGTGGAACTCATTGCCTCTTTATGGTTACAATGAACTACGCTACCCATGTGCATATGATGTAGCACCTAGCGGACAGTTAGCTAGCGATCAAGTGCCTTCTGAGTCGTCTTAGACCTTACGATTAGCATTTCTCTCCAAATTTCTATATTGTATTCTTCAACAGATTCCTTCCAATATCATCGTTATCATTTATAATATGAAGTGCTACATTATGTACAAAATTATTGTCAATTTTTTTTCTTTTCGATTTCATTTTCTTCCCATAATGACAACTTATTGAGATATCTCAATTTTAAATATTTTATGTACCTAAATCTCTTCTCAAATTTTACAATTAGTCATACCTATATACTCACTATGAGTATATCGCCCATCAACAAGACCATCTTTGAGTTTACTCCATTTTCTTTTGAGATGATTAGAGCAATAAGACTATCCTTCAAGCGACACACGAGCGAGAGAGGTTTTGTGGAACATGTGTCAATGTCGCTCGAGAGAGAGTCCAGCGACAGTAAGGGAAGCTTCCCTTCGTGAAGTTTACTGAGTTTGGGGTATGACACTTCACTCACAACCTCTCATCTTCTACAAATAGGACTCTTTGGACGTTCATTATGCATCTTATATCATTTTGCATTGAACATTATATCAAAACTTTTGCAAAAACTTTCCGAAAACATTTTCTTTTAGAGAAAATAATTCGTTCAAGTTCGTTGTTACCTTATAGTTTGAAGTGCTTCTACTATTAAGAAATAATATGTTGTATCTTGAGAGACAGTTGCAGTTACTTAGTTAACATCGTTGGGCAAAGTGGTTTTAAGGAAAGAATGCTTTCACTTTCCTCGGATCATTTAATCATTTTCTTTTTCTTTGTTTCTACTTATTGTTACTTTGTTTAACTTCGTTTCGACGTTGTTAAATTTAGCCTTTTTGTTATCCACTTTTAAAACAAATTTCGCTATATCACCAACAACTATGCCTTTAAACTTTGTGTCGTTTTGTTTACTTCACCGAACTTTATAACTCTTTGGTATATATCATTCTAAAATTAACATTTGTCTAGTGTAAAATAGAAAATAGAAATCATTCTAATATTACTTAACGAATTCATTCTTATGTGCATTGGGTGGAGGAAGGTGAGGCTTGGAGCCAATGGGGCCCCTGACCCACTGAGATTAGAGAACGAAAGATTTTTTATTACTTTAAATTATTAATATTATTTAATTTCACATTTGATATTTTCTTTTTTCCGTAATTAAAGTAGATTTCACTGGATCCAAATATTGACTCTGTCACGGTTTACGTGCTAAGCAATATATTGAGGTTGCATCTAATTTTATTTTATTTTTTTTTAAAATTAGCATAATACTACTGGTATATAATAGAGTTACATAATAATATAATTACATATAATGTCTCAAATTAAAAGAGAGTGGACTTTTATTTTTTTATTTGATTGAAGAAATTTTGACTCAATCATATCTTACCAGATTTTGTGTACGTAAATCTTTTAACTTGTGCATTTGAAATTAGTGATGGATCATAACAAAAAAATGGCTAGCTTTGAAATAATGGTGGAAAAGTAGTTCAGAATTTGCTCTTCGTAAAGTTGACAGGCAAGCCATTATTTGTTCTATAAAGTTGCAGTACATCGTCCAACTTTAGATATTCCATTTTGCCAATAATTGAATAAGGTAGCTTCCAAATTCAAACGTCGACTTACTGGTAAACAATAATTGGAGACTCAAGTAATTTAAATGTTTTAGATAAATTTTTGAATAAATTATTTGTTGTTGTTTTTTTTTAAATAAATTATTAATTCGTAAAAAAAGGAGAAAAAAAAAGCTGATAACTAGTTCGGAAGTTCAGACATCTTAGAGGATACTCATAACTTTGGGTCTTTGGAGGTCGTTTTACTTGTTTACGTACAATTACTTACTATCCACACATTTTTTGTAATGTCAGGCAACTATTAATTATTGAAACTCTAATTTAATTACTTCCCAAATATGCGCAAAGTGCGTCCGTAATAATTCTATCTTTTTACGTAAAATTCAATTGTACTCTTCAAAAAATATGCTTGGATTTATGAACAATGAATAACCGATATATTTGAAGTAATGAACTATGCACCATTACATTGCATGAGTTTTGCAGTGGTGACATGTCCCATCAATTTAATAAATACACACTATAAATTTACATCAATTATTCGATATGTCATATTTAACATAAGCTAAGCAACGATAAATAATAAAGAAATATTTCTCATCGATACAGTATTTTAAACACAATTAAATTAAACAATAAATTAGATTCTGGATATCTCTTATGAATAATTGTATAAATAAAGTAGAATTTAGGTATTGGGGAAGAAGTTTCGGAATCATAACAGCACCAATAAAATCTCTTTATATGCAAAAGTCATAATTGAGGGTCAAGTTGCATGTCCTTTAGTGCTGAACCAATAATAATAAATCCAAACCCCCGGTTGGATAAAATTTAGCATATAAAGGTGGAGTTGAAATCTATTACTCAATTTATTGTCCAATTTTTCTCTAGCTACTTACTGTGTTTTAAAATACGTGATATTTTAATATAAAATTAATTGATAGACAGTAAATTGGACGGCAAAAATTGAACGACAAATCTCAAATTGGATGGGACGGGATGCATTGTTCCAAGACGAATAGTTGTTGTTTGGTATTGCAGTCCCACCATCACGCGATTTTCCTCACCTCCTAAATTGACTCTCTAAAGTTCTGTTTGGTACACATTAAAATTTTTATTCATATTCTTCTACTCATTTTCAACCACACATTCTTAAATAAAATAATATTTTCTATCGTATCAATAACTTTTTATTCTCTTTCAACCACACATTCTCCATCAATCTACTATTCTTCTAGAATACATTCTTTCAAAATAATGTGGCTCAAACACATCCTAAATGATTCTTAAAATTGTAAAAATGTCAAAATAGTTATCTTATCAACAATTTTATTAGTTTGAGATCGTTAAAGTTTTGATAAATAATTTTTTGACATTATAGATAACTCACAGTATAACTTCTACAAGTTAATATAATCGAGACTGAAAAATTATATTTTACAATAGACAATATTGATTTGAGGAGGATTAATGTATCACTTATTATCCTTTAAATGCAAGTGAAGACTCAATTCTAAAAGATAAAATTTGAACTCAAAAGTTACTTTTTATTTGGCCAGAAACTTATTCAAAAGTAATTTTTAAATGGTATATAGTTAGGATTGAATTTGGCGAATGATGACAATGTGGAATCGAGGTAAAACTGTCGAATCACTTAATATTTTCTTAATTGTAATGTGAGGATGCATGCGTAGTTAACTTTTACATTGTCAATTTCTTTCACATGAGAATCCAATTTCATATTATTAAATAGATTGAGAAACCGAGACTTTTTACAAAGTTATATTATAAATGAAGAGAATCCCAGCCTAATTGCCCTTTTTAAATTTCAACGATAATTGGATTAAGCTTTAACGCGGTTACTTTCTTTTTACTATAAAACCCATGTTTGACCTCATTTATTGGGGAAAAAATGGATAAAACCGCTCGTACATTCTCTTGTGTGCATTATGTTTTATAATTTCATTGAGTTTTAAATTGAAATGAGCAGGAATATGTGTTTTTTTTTTAATTGTCCAATGATGACAAGACTCGTGGTACAATGTCAAACGTGTTGTCAAAGAAATTGTACATGTAGCATGATTCAAAAAAAATATGTTTTGAAATAATTATTTTTTGGAAAATAAGTGGGTTAAAAAATAAATTAAATTTACGTATAAAAGTATTTCTTGGTAGACATGGACGGATGTGGGGGGATTGGGTCGGGCGGTAGCCCCGTTCAATCCCCAGCCCACCTCGATTCGTAATTCGATCATGATCCACTCTTGATGGTAGGATGTGTCCTTAAAAATGAGTTAAAAAAAATGAAGTCCAAAATATGTTCAATATTCAAACATAGCCCATGTTTGATACGCATTAAAATTTTCGTTCTAATTTTTTTATCATTTCCAACCACACAATATTCAATAAAATAATATTTTTCATCAAATTAATAACTTTTCCTTCTTTTTTAACAACACATTCTCCATCAATCTATTATTCTAGAATACATTTTTCTGAGATAACGTGGCTCAAACACACCCAGAAGCTCAAGATCACTGACTTGTCATATCACAACTTAAAAGATGGGTGATCTCATTTTTTACGTACATCACCTACTGAATAGTAATTACAAACGACATAATTAATAAAAATAAACAGACAAAAGCAAGGTCCCGACATTAATAAAAAATAAAAAGAATTAAAACCACTATGCTAAATGAAGTGTGTGACAAAGATGTTGACCACTTAAGTGGATGGAAATTATTGGACGGAAACGATAACAGTGTTTAAAATAATCAAATGACAGATTTATATACGACATTACGTCAATTTATCGATCAACTGGATGACACTGTAGCATAATTGAAAAAAAAAAGAACTTAGGTCACATTACAAGGAGTCAAGGACTCTGTAGTACTCCCTTAATTACAACCTCGCTGTAATCCACCACACAACGTACAGGTTGGCCTCCCTCACCCTGCGCTTCCATCCAAAAACATTAATTCTCATCATTTCTTTATTATCTTGATTTGATATATCCTCCTGCTTAAGCTCCAGTCTGATTATTATTATTTTAAAATTTTTTAATTCTTATACTTATTTTTTATTATAGTAAAATATTTTACACATATTCACTTTTTAATTACACATTTTTCTCAAAATACCATTCGAACCTTCATTTTCTCAAAATAATGGCCATCAAATATGAATTAAATTCACAATAAATATTTTTGAATAATTTTTTTAGTAAAATAAAGCTCTTATTTTGATTAAAAAAAAAAGTTAATGAAATATGTGGTTGAATGTAGTGAATCATATAAAATATATGGTTAAAATAAATTATTTACTTATCTGAATTAAAATCTAAATTTTAATGACAAAATGTCATAAGAATTGTACCAAAATCAAGAACTTTTTAAGTAAATTTTGAATCATTTGAATAACCTCATCAATAGCTTCTCCACTTGACTTTTATATGTAAAATAAAACAACTTGTATTAAAAATTAAATTTAAATGAATAAATTTCTTTACGTTAGTTTGAGTTGATGGACTTTTACTTTTTACTGTTGAATTTTGTTGAAGTTCAGACGCGACAATAATACACCACTCCTCCTCCTCCTCCAATGTATATATATAGCTTTCTCTAGTTCCTTCGATATTCACTTTTCATACACAAAGAGAGGGTGAAATAATGGGTGTATGCAGTTCCTGTGAAGCCACCTCTGTAGCCACAGTAAAACTGATATTATACGACGGAAAATTACAGGAATATCCATATCCTGTAAAGGTTTCTTATGTATTACAGAAGAACCCTACGTATTTCATCTGTAATTCCGATGAAATGGATTTCAACGACGTGGTTTCCGCGGTGAGTGAAGACGAGGAATTGCAGCCGGGTCAGCTTTACTTTGCTTTGCCATTAGGCCGATTGAAGCATCGGCTTCAGGCGGAGGAAATGGCGGCATTGGCCGTGAAGGCCAGCTCGGCGTTGTCCAAGAGTGGTTGCAGAGAGAAATGCCGTTGCCGGCGGCAATTCTTGGTGTTTCCGAGCGAGAATCAGCTGAAGCCGCCGTCGAGGAAAGTGGCGGACGGTCGCGGGAGGAGTGGTAGTGGCGGTGGTGGGAGGAGAGGGAATTTCGAGGCAATGCTGACTGCAATACCTGAATAGGGGTATTTCGGGAAATGTAGGTCGAAAATACATTTTGTAAATGTTGTAACGAGTGGAATGACTGATCATCAGTTAATTAATTAGAATTACTCGGCGGTTAAAATTGGTCTTTATTTCTTCTTTCTCTTGCCATCCGTTAATTAATGCCGTCTGGTTACAGTTTTGCCCCTATACAAGTTGATCAGAATCCTGCATCCTTCGCTTCGCATGCTATTGTCTCGACATTATGACCATATTCCCATCGAACAACTAATCATTTGGGAAAAAATATATATCTCAAAATAGTAATTTTTTAAGAATGTTGATTGAAAATTAGGACAAATTTTGAATTTACGTGTGATATTATTTTATGGAAGATTGTGTGATTGAAGATGAGTTTAGAAAAAAAATAATGCTTATAATTGAAAATTAAGACAAATTTTGAATTTACGCGTAATATTATCTCATGGAAGAATGTGCGATTGAAGATAAGTTTAGAAAAAAAGAATAATGCTCCTGGACATGTTCAATGACAGGGATAGAGGTGATATGGTAGTGTGGCAGACAATAATTGATTGTTGATTTTTTTTTTTCAAGCTGACCAATTATTATTGACACGTGTTCCGCCCGTCATTAAACTTGTCATTGAGCCTGAGACTATAGCAAGATTGTAGAAAAAAAAAATGCATTTTCAGAAAAAATGGACCCTAAACATATATTTGTACAATCATGGATGACAATGTATGAATTGTCAAAAAACTATTGATTGCATAAACGAGTTATTTTTAAAACTACAATTACTCGCTTGACATGTTGTCAATGAAATTATTATTCACGATTGTACATCAAGCGTGATTGTCAACAAATTAAATGAACAATTACATTCTTCTTAATAGAAATAATTTAGTAAATCTCGACGACATGACACACCAATTCAGTTGTAAATAATAAATTTAATTTAAATATTGAGATTCACATAAATTTATCTATCAATAAATTGATGTCATGTCATCGATATTTAGCTTATTAGTACTTAATACATCATAACTAAATGTACCAAATATAACACTTAGTCTAGTGATGTTTGATAAATTGAACTGAATAATATTGAATTTTATTAAGCCCCCTAATTGTTTTGGAAAAAACAAAAAAAAAGATTTTAGTAAATTTTGATAAAAATTGATGAATCGTATAATTAAAAAATTGTAAATTCTATAATACGTGTGATAAAATTAAATTTTAACCCACATTTTTTAGTTGAAAAAAATAAAGTTAAAATTGATCGATCAAAATGAGATAATCGAGGGAAGGAATAGAGAAGCGTTTGACCCATGGAGGTTCGAGGATGGAGCGAGGATAATAGGTTAAAGCTGTGGAACGACTCTTTACAGCTGGATGGGTAGATTGTACTCTCAAATGTCCAACAATTATCATGTAATGTTGACATTGTCTTTCGTGATTTTTAAGAAGATAGATGTAGTTTCTGTTTGATCGTCACTTTTTTAAAAAATAAAAAATAAATTATTTTGAATAGTAAATTTTTAGAGTACTTGTGATTAAAAAGTAATGAAAAATTTTAAATTCACACGTAGAATATATTATTATATAAATGATACGATTGAAAATAAGTAGTTAGAGAAAATAATTTTCAAAGAATGAAAGACAAAAATGGGTGTAATTCTTATGTAATAATTGTAAAATATTTTCTTTTATTAATTTTTTTTATCTTGTCATTGACTTGTTTGAACCTTAATTAGGGTCTGTTTGATTGTAAGAGTGAAATTTGGGTGGGAAGAAAATGAATTCCAGTAAATTGAATTGTCTAAAATTATTTTCCTGGAAATTGTCAATTAATTGTGTTTGATTCGTATAATTTTTTACTTGAGAAATGTTGAAATTTTTATTTTTTTGGTATCCGTTTGACTTTATTTTTCATGAAAATTATTCATTAAAGGGAATTTTTTTTTTTCGATTGAGAATAAAATTTGTTTCCATGGCCAAAAAAATGGGGGTCACGTGTAGGGTTGGGGGGAAAATTAATTCCAGAAAAAATTTGACTATCAAACACCAAACAAGTTGAAACTTAAATGAAAAATAGGATTAATCAAACATGTCCTTAGGCATGAAGGAGATTTTATCTATTACCTCCTTCGCTTGCGGTCACATCTATGTAAGTAAAATAAAAAGAACTTTTTTTAAATAATATTACCACCAATGCAACACATCAAGGTAATATTTGGCCCCTATTTGGTTTAATTAAAAACTAAAGGTCGATTGTCTTTGTTGTTTTCAGGCAATTTTCAACTTTCAATTTTCGAAAACATAGAAACCAACTTATTTTCGGTAACAAAATTTCAGAACATGAGTTTAAAATTTATGAAGAAGACAGAAAACGTCAAAAAAATCGTTTTAGTTGTTTTTAAATAAAACCAAACCAAAACTTCATTTTTATTTTTATTTTTTTTGAAAACAATTTTTCAAAATGACAAAAAGAACGCGTATTCAGCAATATCAACACAAAACTCAAAACTAAAAATCAAAACTCGAAGAAAACAACCCCTAAGTTTTCAGTAAATTTTGATAAATTTTGATGAAATATGTGATTGAAAAGTTAATAAAAATTGTGAATTTCATAAAATATATGATTGAAATGGGTTTAAGAAAAAAATAAAGTTTATAACTGATAATAATTAAATTTATTCTTACTTATAAAAGACATTGTCTATCTTAAACAATCGTTTTCATATTTCTCACACACATTCACATAGAGCCCACATACTTTTCTCATTACTTTCAACAATTAGTCTCAATTATTTGTTCACCGCCAAACTCATTTCAAAAAACATACTTTTAGACTTTTAGTCTCGAAAGTATGTTCGGCCTAACGTCTTCTCTAATTGTTTGCATCAAAGTGGTGCAACTTTCACAACATTTTGTAGTGTCATTTTCAATCATTACATCAAATATTAAACTAAATGAATAGTATTTTTTTTTCTTTCTCAACAATTAAGTCTTCTTTTGATAACCGTGATTATTCGGGTCAGTTTGGGTACGCTTCGACAAATTTCACGGGATTCTGAAGTTTACGGTCGAGTACTTATCTCAGTGGCACTGAGGGAGCTCAAACTGATGATCATTGGGGAGCAAACACAAGGCCTGACCAATCGATCAACCTTTCGGGGTTCTCAACAATTAAGTTTTTCAGAAATTATTTAATTACAAATTACATTATTACTAAAGTTATAAAATTAAAATTATATTTATAAACTAAAATATAGTATTTATTAGTAAATTGGAAAAAAAAAACATTACGCTTAATATCACAATTTAAATATGGTAATGAGTAAAAGTTAAATAATTTAATATAATGAAACTGACAATGTACTTGTAAAATGACGAGAGGTGAAACAAGTGAATATTATGAAATCCACTAGCTACTAATTTATTTGGATTTAGCAGAGGCGACGTCGGTTTGAGGTCCCCTCTTTTTATTTCGTAACGTCGAGTTGGCTTCAAATCATAGATGATGCGAGCCAGCTGCCAGAATCCAATGCTGCACATAAACCCAAGTGAAATTGGTAATTTTTTTTTTTTGATACCCAGATATCCCAGTTTAGTCAGACTAATTCCTGGACCTCTAGCCACTAGCCCCTCTGCGACTCAAGAAGGTAAACCGCGGGTTATGCCCTTATTAGCTCCCATATTCCTGCACCGCTTATACTCCTGACCCCAAGAGAACTCTCATCACTGCCTTCCAGTCATTGCCTTGCCTTCGAAATAAAATCCTCATTCCAAAACTCTTGCCTTCCAGGAATCGAACTCTCCATCCTAAGATTACGAGCCCACAAATGCAATTGTTTCACCAATTCGGATGTGCCCCGGGGGACAAGTTTATACTTTATACTGTGAGAC
>CAIGRL010239219.1:0-10922 GCA_903798325.1 Fraxinus xanthoxyloides
TTTTTTTTTTTATAACAGTGGATGTCCAGGCCAACATACGCGCACTTCTATTAATTCTAGGGGTCCCTGAAGTGTACAGTTGAGTATTCACCTCAATGACTTTAAAGGGATTAGAACTGATGACCATTGAAAAGTAAATCCAAGATCTGATCAACTGACGATCCTTTAGGGTTATTTCCTAATTTTCTTGTCAACGATTAAATACTAAACCACATCCTAAGTAAAGTAGAAATGCTATAAACTCAAGTAATCTTAACTCTCCACGTGTCCCTTTCATAGTCTCCAATCATGCAAGGAAGATTATCAGAATGGTCCCCACTACAGCATTAGATCAAGAAAGAGGGGGACATCACGTGATCTTGCACATGTAATAATCAGAATGCACCACACCATAGCCTATCACTGTTCAGAATGATTTATTTCTGGTGTTTGTGCACCAACAATGGCTTCTTTGACCATCTTCTTCTTCTTCATGTTTTGTTCTTCATATATTTGTCTCAATCTCTCTATCTCCTTCTTCAATGCTTCTTGGTGGGCTGTTTATTGGGTTATATTCAAAGAATGTTAGCTTATCAACAAAATTAAGACATAATTTTCTTAATGCTCAAGCCGAGGATAATCATAAACTCTTAGCATGCTGGATACGACGGGCAAAATGTTGTGCTTTGTCCTAGCTAGTCTATTATTGTTTAGCATGCTCGATCAATTTAAAACTATAGAGGGCATGTTTAGTACATTGAATTGAACAATTCGTATCAGAATTCAATTTAAGTCTCACATAAATTAAATGCTTTGAGTTCGAATTTTGGGAGATGCAAATTTTCGTAAGGGGTAAAATGGATAGGCTCTATCAAAACGAATAGTACATATGATATAACAGTTTTGACACATAGATTAGGTCGTTACGTGATTGGGTCCAAATCTATGGTCGGTATGTTTAGCATGCCAAATTTGACATGACATGGGGACGAGACGTGTTAGATGCGGTAATATGCTATGAATTATGTTAAGGATGGTGGAGATGAAGGGTAAGTCTAAAATTGAAAACCTTACCATCTTTGAAAATTTTATCCTGAGCCAATGCTGCTATCCTCTGCTTAAGAGCACTGTTGTCCACATTCAGAAGCAGCCTTTGATGGTCTAAAAATGCAACCCTTGGTGACAATGCTGATACTTCATTCTTCATTTCAACATTCAAAATAAATTGCAACTTTTAGTATAAAGTTTCAAGATCTAAATCCCTTAATTTGTACACGAATGACATGTTTGACGCGCAGACTGGATAGAATTATATTGTACAATTATAAGACATCTAGTCGAGTCCAGTATAACAAATTGCAGAGTTGAAGGTACCTGCAATGTTGTTACACTCCTTTCAAGCTCTGATATATATTGCAGTTTCCTCACTCTTGACCTTTGAGCTGATTTCCGGTTGGCTAAAATTCTGATAATTAATTACACCAAACAATTAGTGAAAAACAAAATATTTATCTTTGAAATAAATCATTTCATACATGGGTTTTCTATCTAATTAATCCTGTTTAGAAATTGTTGATGGTTTCACCTTTTGATCCTTTTTGGGTCAATAATGGCGTCCCCGGAGCCATTATCGAAAGAACTGGAGGCGGTGGCAGGAGGCGGAGTTTCTGCTGGTGGTTTGCCAAAACTGTCCACCTCCCCAGGTTCATTTTTCCGCCGCACAAGGTGGCGCTCCAGTAGCGTTTTCTCATCATCATTGTAGCTATTTTGATCCGACGAATTGGAGGATGACCTAGTTGCAGAGCCTACCTTCATCGTCGCATTGTCGGAAAACATATGCCGGATCTGCTCGTCATCCAATCTTTCAAACCCATTATTTTTGTTGCATGATTCCATAAAGTTTTCATTTGGATTATGGTTTTGTTCCAAGGTCGACGCCTCCACATAGGCAATGGGGTCACTTATCGTCCTCCGGTGGGCGCTCCGCCGTGTGGCTGAGAAATCTAAGAATTCGTCAACCCAAAAATTCTGTTGGCCTGAGGCGGATGGCATTACCCAATTGTGTTTCATTAATGGAACTTTTGGTGGTAATTGCTCCATGATTAAAATTGAAAAGAAAAAAATTATATAACTAACAACTAAAAAAAGATGTAATCTGTCAATCTTTTAGTGGAATTTGATGAGACATTGCTGAGAGATTTAAGGAATGAGAGGTATATGTGTGTGTGTGTAATGAAAGTGAAGCAATAGGACATTTTTAGGATATTGATTAATAATTCCTACCTCTAAGGCCTAAGGTTTTGGAGGGAAGGGACGACGCTTGGTACAAAAAGACTATCTCGTCTAAAAGCTTATAAGTTATTATCCAAGATAGAGGATTTAATTATTAACTAGTAAGATGGACAATAACTTTTCTGACTCAAAATGACAAACGTATCGAGGTCTACAGTATATAATCCTATACCATCGCAGGAAAGGAACGGACAAGTTTCTTACATTTTTTTTCAATTTATTAATTTATTTTTTGCCTAAACTCTTTGGTTTAGGGTTCGACTAATTTGTGGGGGGAAGGGGACTAAGAGGGGTCACATGGGTGGTGGGATAGGACAGCTAGCAACAGCTATTTGGGAGGGGGGGTAGCAGTAGTTTAATAAGAGGGGAATCAGCCACCATGTGCCGATGTGACCCTCGGCGGGCCTCTTATTGTGTTATTCTGAAATGAAATCAGAGATTCAATTGAATAGGAGAGGCAAAGGATCATTCTTTTCAGAGTTTGCTGACTCTCCTTTGCATAGATCCACATGAAAAGAAAAACAAAATAATAATAATAAAAGAATTGGACTCATCACATTCCTTGTACTAGTTAATTTTGAAACAAAAAAATGCTTATGCTAACCATCGTGAGTTACAAATCTAGAAATCTAGGATCGATACGATATGCCTCTTCGACCAATCAACTCACATTTCGAGCTATGCTAGGCTTGCACCGGATCATATGAGGGTACGACTCAATTCTGTTCAACCCACCTTTATATGCTTTGAGAGGAAGAAAGGATATGGTAGTCTTGATGTATAAGAGCAAAATTTCTCCTCTTATTAGTAGTTTCAATTCCTAGTCTACGAGGCTTAAGACTGAATTTCGGAATTCTGCATTTTGATTTCATTTTATTTAATAGTTTGAGGTTTTGAAACTTAATTGGATGGAAGTGAAGGATTAAGATAAGAAAGAAGCAAAATGTTTGCACATCGTAAATTGATAAGTGTGTTTTACACGCTTATCTAGACTTTTAAATTTATACAATATGATTATTTGGACTACTCGTTGAATTGTATATTGCTTTCAAAGGTTAAACCTCAAATAAAAAAATGATTGATGCAAGAGGAATGAAGCTTAGACATAAATAGCCCAAAAGAAACAAAACGAATAGCATAAGGACACTGCATGTGAGGAAATTAGAGCATAAAGTTTAGTTCAAAGATCTTTACATGACAAGATAGAGAGGTGGGTTTAAAGACGGAAAAAAATTTATGTTCTCGGAATCTCAAATCGAGACCAAACTTGGTAGTGCAACCATGTCAAGAAAAAAGGAAAATAGGCAAAACCTTTAAGAACACAGATAAAACACAAGCAATAAGAAATGTGTCTTCAATGAATGTCACATTCAAAACCTTTGGGAGAAATTCTTTGCGGATTCATCTGTGCATATATATCCTACAACAACCAGTAAATCAACTACAAGTAACAACAGTGTCTCGTGCAGAATTCAACAAGTGAGAAAATCTGTACACTTTGCAAAAGACACACACATGTTGACTGCTACTCTATGCCCGCAAGTATTTACATAAAAAAATGGTTTCTTTTAAGGATTATGGATAATTTGTAAAATGACAGAAGGTTCAATTTGTAAAAATGGTCTTCCAACACCAACAGCCATGGCCTCTTATATTTACATATCCTTCCCTTCAATTATCAATGCTGTGGATTTGCACATGGGACAAGTATTCCTCACGAGCATCCACTTCTTTATGCAATCTCCATGGCATTCATGTCCACAATCCAAGATTCCAATATTTTCTTGATCCTCGTAATCAGTCTACATAAGAGTAAGATCGAGCAAACAAACATCAATAGTAAAGGTTTGCTTCATGCAATATCCTATTATACAATGGAAGCCGCTATCCATGGTACATGCGAACAGAGGGGCACTTTTTTGTTTGCATACAAAAATCGGGTTAATGACTCGACCTATTACATTGTTTCACTTTGGCTGCTGGCCCCATTTTTTTTTTTTTTTTGTTCCAAGTTAGTCAAGGAACGCGCTTTTTGTTTCAGTTTAGGCACTCTGTCCACCTTTACCTGCTGAATTATGGAAATGTCAAATGCTGATGTGGCACGAAAAAATTGTTTGTGCCTTATTTTAATCATCGAATTTGGCAAAAAAGCCATCTTGTTGAACGAGTAGTGCTTTATTTCTTTCTTTCTTCCTTCATTTTTTTTTTTTGTCTTTATAAAAGTCCATTTCAAAATAACTTGTCCGCCAATACGCATTCTTGGCAAACTACATGACAAAAATAATGACTAACAATTTTTCCATACCGTGTCATCATTTTTTCTTAACCACGACACATTAGTGTTAATTCAACAGGGACAAAATGCCTAAACAGTAGAAATATGAAAATTCAGTGACTGACCAAACAAAGTAAAGTTTGGAAGCCAAGTGAAACAACACTAAAGTTGGGTGACTAAAGGTGGTTTTTACCCAACAAAAAGTCAAAAATCTTTAAACCTCCTGCTTTCATTGTTTTACATAAGGTGGGCGAAAGAGTGAGAGGGAGGATTTGCCAAGCAGAAGGGGTTTGTAACATCAGCAATTTATGTCTCAAATAATATAGTTACACTAGTATCACTTATAATATATACCAAGATTTATTCCATATTTACAAGTGACAGATACCATGTCATAAAATAAAATAATACCTGGCATATGACACATAAATTGACATTCTGATCCAAGCATGCTGGCTCTTCGATATTGGAACAAGTTGCAGATGAAGTGAAAGTTCTTGTTCTCAAATTGTTTTGAATGGCTTCTTCAGACAATCCATTGCCAACAATTCCAATCTGTTCCCCCAATGCGAGAAGTTCCTGTCAAAGATCAGAAAAATTGTGTCACAGGTCACATAAGGGTTAAAAACATTGTTTGTCACTAAATGGTGTTATGTCACTTTGGTCATCACTTTTATTTATTTATTTTTTTGGGGTCTAAATTCGTCAATGAACTTTTGTTTTTTGCTTTAGTTTCAGCACTCCATCTAACTCTGAATTGCGAATTTGCCGACTTGTATGACACCACTGATAATACAGCTTAAAAGATCCATTAATGCATTGCTCTCTTTGTTCAGATTGCCAACATGGTTATATTTTTACAAATCTATGCTCCATAAATGCATTGATTTTTTAGAATAAGCAATTTGCCAATTTAACAATAAAAATAATGCAGTAATGGACTGATTATGCCATGTCATCATTTCTATCATACAAGTCAGCAATTCCTTTACTTTCAAAGAAGTATGTAGAAGGAATGAGTAAATTGTTCAACGATTAATTTCGAATAAAAAGAAAAAAAATGGTGATAAAAGTTAAACAACACTATGAGTTTTGTGTCTACCAGTGTTTTTGCCACCATATAACCATTCATCACAAGGTCGCTCTGCTGAGGAAAACCATTTTCATAAACTGCTCTAAAATCTTAAAAAAATAATCAGATCAATATAACCTCCTCAGTTACCTCGTATGACATGCGATCTACATCCAGACGCATATCCCAGTGCTGATCAATAGAATCTCCTGCTTCATTATAGCCAGGAATCTCAAGCATGGCAACTTCCTAAACATGTCCATCCGTTACGAAGAAAAAGAACAATTACTGTAAGTCTCTAGATCATCAAACGCATCAATATATTACATAGACAAGCGAAGTAGCCAGTTATGAAAGGTATATAAATGAAACAAAAGTTCTTACAGGTAAACGTTAAAACTAAAATAAGAACGAAAATATTACATCTTCTGGCAGAACTCTCAAGTGAGGAAGGTCGTGGTGCCTTGCATTTGGATCAAGTACGAGTTCCATTCTATGATGTTCGTACAACTGAAAGCCTGTTGGCAAAGCAGGTGCTACAAATGTAAGCCCAGCATCTGCAACATTCTGGAGCGCATTCATGCCGGTATTTGAAGAACTGATTGTCGATGTCCTATGTGAAGATGTAGCCACTTGAGAAAGGAAGTTATTTTTATATCTTCCACCCCCTTGCACAGGTGGTGGAGGATGATGAAGATGGGGGTGGTCCTGAGCCATGGAAGAATGAAGAAAACCAGCGGAACTTCTATTAGTGGCTGTCATTTGATAGCCATGTACGCCAATATTCCCGGCTTCAACATATAGTCCATTCATATTTGCTGACATGCCAAGAGTTAGAAAAGTGGTTGAATAGAAAATCATAAGAACAAAAACCAGAAATTCAAAAACAAATGATGACAAATAAAGCTTCTAAATAGTTTATAAAATAAAAAATGCACATTCACGTATACATAGGGTGAATTAAGAGCCTGGTTCCAACAAGTGCTGTTATCACCACTGTTAAAATGCATGTTCAACCAAGAATTGCCAGGAAATTGCGCAGGTTGAGCAACATGATTTCCTTGAAAGTGACTAGGGTTATGTGCCAGGACAGATTCAGGTCCAACTATACCTGGTCTATTACTCGTACTTCTATGAGATCCACTTTCGACCATTGATGTCGGGTCGCTGCCTGTATCCTCAGGTGGTAGAAAAGAAGAAGCACTGGATTCAGACGGCCTTGACATCACGAGGGAAAGAAAAAAACTAGGCCCTGCTAAAGCATTATGATAATAGTAATTTCCAGGAACACCTTCAGCATCCTTTCTCTTAAATGAGCCTCCAACTCCATCCGCGCAAGGAATGATTCTTCTGTAGTTCTCTGAAGGAATACCAACAATTCTGTGAGTGCTTGAGAGTGACAACTGATCGTGCACCCCATGATTTACGAGAGCAGGGAAATCCTTAATACCACATGGGGGCGCCACATATGAATTATAATGACTGGATGGTGCGGCAACAGCTAAATTAAGATGGGAGGCCGGAGGCTGATGCCGAACAGCGTTGTACTGTGTCATCCCATACAATAAAGCGCTGTTACAATGTTCTGATATATGATGATATTTAAAATTACCAGGGTGGTTCCTTGGAGCAGAAACAATGGAATGGATATCAGGCAGAGGAAAGTTTGATGCGGTCCCATAAAAGACACAAGGTTCAGGATGTAGATGAATGGAACCTTGCTGTTTTGTTTCCAAATCAATCGTATGACCTCTGAACTGTGAGTTCCGATGCATGTTGTACAAGATGCCTGTAACAGATAAAAATATATGTAATTAAAAATTGAACCCAGACTAGAACTGCCAAAGAACAAAAGATAAATTTCAAGTGAATTCGCTGAACATGGCACAGAGAAGTCAGTGAATCAGCTCATAATAGGATTTATCAACACAGAGTCCTCCAACAAAATTAAAACTAATCTTATTTCAGCTTTTTATGAAACAGCATAGAGGTTATCTGATTCTGAATCGTCATGGAAATCAAAAGAAACAGGTTATAAGATAAAGCAAACTGAAACCATGAAATGAATCCTTCATTTCAGGAGAACTCCATGAGCTCATAATCTGGTGAGTGTTCACTTATTTAAAAATAATAATATTATTCACCTAAGGAAAACCAACTACTTATCTCACTTATTTCACAAATACTTCCCAGAGTGTTGCAAGAACCAGCCCTGAAGAGCCAGGTGTTTGTCATTTATAATTCACAACAAAGAAGAAGTCCAACTTAACCAAATGGGGAAAACGTAGAAAAATCATCAACTGAAAGAAATGGAGTAACAGAATAGAAATAATAATTCCATTGCGGAAAGAACAAACGCATTCAATGACACAACATTGGGCAAAAGAGCTAAAGATATAATGGATCCTTAGATTGCAGAAGTTCCTGCCACAAACCAATAGCAAAAGCCAAATCCTCCGAAGATAGCACTAGCAAATTTGCATTTCTTAGCACATGAATTACTTGCAAACTCACAAAGAATGATTGGAATTATACACCTGGTCAATTATTTCTAACATCTAAAAGGGCAGGGTAATTCGTTACAACCAACTTGTTGGATTTCATATGTTTTCTTGACAAAATACCTGTAAGCCACAAGTTAAGCTTCCTTACACCTTAGCTCCTGGCCTCTCCAAAATGAGGTACAGTAAAATAGATCTCTTACATTCAGAAGATGAACTCTCAATTTCTAGGTGGTCCTCCAAACCAGGTTATGAAAGCCATTTATGTTCAATTTGAGCACAACAGATTGGGAAATCATTATATATGTCATATGATTTCAAATAACACTCATTAAAAGCCAATTATCAGATATGACGAAAACTTAAATAAGAGGGAAGAAATAGGAGTCCTCGGGGGGTGGGGTTTGTGGGTTTTGCTCATATAATATTTTGCATCTATTACAAACTCTATACAGCAATTGAATCTTTATTTGCTAAGAAATGATCAAAAGAAGGTAAATATCCATAAGACCCGACAAATAATATTATTACATCCATGGATACTACATGCAAGTATTAACATGATACAAGAATTGAGATGAAGTAAGCTGAAAATAGGCATGTGCAACTTGAGACCAGTTCTTGTTTAGAGCATGTTAAATCTTAGCGGCTGAGAAAATAAAACAATCTTGAAACGTATTTCGGCTCAAAAAAATATTGGAGATGGGTTCATTAAGCTAATATGTACCATAAACAATATTAATCAACCAAGCTACTTGAGCATGGTCAGATTTTGGCAGTCAAAACCTTACTCAAGCTTGGTTGAAATAATACGACCCAATCTTGAATGTCATTGGCTCATTCAAGATACCGAAGTTAAGTTTCAGAAGCCCAAAGATCGACCGTGAGCTAGCTTATTTACACCCCTGGGGAAAGTCATGAGACAGTTACTTCACAGTAACATTAGCAAATAATCAACATCTGCATAGCACTGTAGTTAGTTTTAAAATTATCTTACGAAGATCATGCCTTTTTTTCATTTGTTGTTAAAAAGGATAAATGGAGATGTAATTAAATCAAAATTTGCTTGTAACCACATGTTCTATGTCTGAGTTTTAAATGAACAATAACATTCAGGAAATAACTCGTTGAGTATCCTTGAACTTGTTATTTAATACAACAACATGCAATTAGTATAAAATGAAACTATGCGTGTCTTATTCGTGAAGAGATAAATAAAATCATTAAATTAAATTTACATAATGGAAAACACAAACCACCAACAAAAATAAAAATGAAAGAAAAGACTCCAACCTACTCTAAAAATTCAAGTGCACTAGTATTCACAACACAGGTCATGCCTTCAAGACCTTAGCAAAGTGTGTTACACCCGAAAGTTCAAATTGTCGAGATAACTCGTGCAAGCATAGAATATAGACTATAAAATAATGCAATATCTTTTTAATAGTTGAATAGAAATAAGAGATCCACAAACAAATAAAATTGCAGATTTTCAAAGGTGTCCGAACTTTGCAGCAACACAACAATACGATAGAACGGGTAAAACACGGAATAATTAAGTGAAATCAAAGCTCATCAAGGAAAGACGACTGTAAAAATAAAAACATTAGTATTTTGTCTACACGCTTTCGTTCACTAGTGAAGTTACAAGAATACTCTAGAACTATTAAATAACATTTATACAGTAACTATATCTACACCAGTTCGAATCCCCTTATGGCCACTGAGGTGAGCCCCTAGCCGTAAACTCTCATAGGATTAGTCGAGGTGTGCGCAAACTAACCCGGACATCCACAATTATCAAAAAAAAAAAAAAAAGATGCCATAGTGGCACAATCATATAATTACACGAAAAAGTGAGTCAAGTTCATTTTCATGCTTAGGTGGACTTTATAAAAGTTTGAATCTCACAGGAAGCAGAAATTCAAAAGCTTAAGAATAAGAAACGCACAGATCGTGACGTGTTTCGTGGTAAATGTCTGTCATGTTCTAAAACATGTTATCCCACCACCAATTTCCCAACTAGAGCTATAGTCGTTTGATGCCATTTGGATTAATTAAATGATGGAAATGACATTTAACCACATAAGAATGAAACTAAAGTATTTAAATATTACCCGTAATCGAGCAACTTCTCCTAGTTGCATTCCCAACACACCTTCATCCCATCCTGTGAAAAAAATGCAGTACATAATTGTAATTACGAACAAATAAATTTCACAATGAGCAATTCCAGAAAGAAATTTTCAAGCTAGCAAAAGCCTTAGCTCAATAGCATAAACAACAAAAGAACATCTAGATGATGCAAGTTACAATAAATAGTGGATGTAGCCAATTTATTCAACATGGAGTTAAAGAGATTAAACCATGAAAAGATTCCTTTACTCGAAATTTGCAGCAAAATATCTGCAAGACTGTAACTCGTTTCCAAAAAGTATAAAAGAGAACTGATGAACTAGTTCAGAATCAAATATCTAGAGTTTCACTTTCGCTAGGATTCCACACAGCTAATTATCTCAACCCATCCATGGACCAAAATACATTCAGCTCTTGCAAATTTTAGGCAAACCGAACGAAGATCTATACTTTCATTTCACATTTCCATTCAGTTAATTCTCTTTCCTTCCTATCACAATCCCAAATCCCAATCATCTATTACAGATAGTACAACAAAACAGACAGAAGAAAATCAACAGAAAAATCCTAACATGATTTAAGTTTTCCCAAAAAGGTACCTTTGATAACTTTTCCTTGGCCAATTTGGAAAGCGAAAGGCTTCTGCCCTGGATCCTTGGTGCTATTA
>CAIGRL010239281.1:0-12997 GCA_903798325.1 Fraxinus xanthoxyloides
TCTAGCAATGCAAAAAGAACTAAAATCAATTCGAAAGAAATTATATTTGGGATTTAGTCGCTAGACCAAATAAATCGTAATTGGTACTAAATGGGTCTATAGAAAACAAACGAGATAAAAATGGAATTATGAAGAAATGGGTCTATAGAAGAAGACATTGATTATGAAGAAATATTTACACTAGTAGCAGGTTAGAATCCATTCATGCTTCTTACTGCGTGTCATAAAAAATTTACTCTTTATCAAATGGATGTTAAAAATACATTTTAAATGAATTTATTCAAGAAGAAGTGTTTGTTGAACAACCGACTTTATAAATCACAAGTTCCCAAACCATGTTTTTAAACATAGAAAAACTCTTTACGGTCTAAAAACAAGCCCCTAGAGCTTCGTATGAATAGTTAAGCATTTCTACTCTCAAATGCTTTTTCAATTGGAAAGGCATCCATACTCTTTTTATTTTAACCTATAAAGAAGATATAATTATTGTTCAAATTTATGTGGATGACATTATTTTTGAGGCAATATTCATCTTTGTGAAGAATCTTCGAAAAGCGCATGTAATTTGAAATGAGTATGATGGAAGAACTTAAGTTCTTTCTCGAACTTCAAATTAAACAAACATGATGACATATTCATAAATCAAAGTAAGTATATATTAGACATGTTGACGAGGTTTGAAATGAATTATTTTTGCCAATGAATACTCCGATGAGCAAATCCATAAAACTTGATAAAGATGATCAATGTATTTTCATTGACTGCACTAAATATTGAGCTATGATCGGATCCCTTCTTTATTTAACCGCTATACACCTGAGATATTATGTTCAGGTGCTTGATTTTAAGCAAATCCTAAGGAATCCTATCTTAGTGGGACTCCAACCTTAGGACAAACTCTTAATGATTTTCAAATATGTTACGATCGTATTCATATTAACACTAGTGCCATCAACTCGTCTAAAAATCCCGTTTTCCACTCTCGAACTTAGCATATTGAAATTTGACATCATTTTCTTAGAGATCATGTTCAAAAGGGCGACATCAAGTTTGTCGATACTGAAAACCTATTGGCCGACATCTTCACCAAACTTTTTGCACTCGACCGTTTTACCTTCATTAGAAGAGGTTTAGGCATAATCGATGAAAATGAAATAATTATTGAAATTACATGCTCGTATAAACTTATTATTATTATTATTAAGTGCATCATTAGCTGGATGATCGTCCAGTACAACCTCTAGTGAATATCACATTCTCCATATTCCAAGCAAAAAACCAAGGAGGGAGATGATACCAACTTCTTCTTCATCGGAGGATGAGCCTGAGGTACCGAAACATCACTTTGACAAATCCCCTACGGTAAAAATGTCGATTTTGTAGTTCTTTCTCTTCAAGTACTCGAATTTCGTATTGAGGAATATTTCTTAGGATGTTGGGTTTCTATTGCTTCTATGAAATGCTTATCTCATGAGGGAATTTTACAAAAATATGATTTTTACTCCTTGTACGGGTAGCATTTCTTGTCTTTTAAAAGGAAAACGTATTATGTTCTATTTTTGAGTTAGAAGGATGTTCAAACCAAATTTTTTGTCATATGTCTCACCCACATAGTGACGACTATAATCCCATAATTATGTGTCATAGAGTTACTGACAAGAACTTTGAACATCCGATCAAACTTAGTTCAAATCAACTAACCCTAACAAGTAAAGTCTTGCATATAATAATTACTCATATTATTCTTCCTTGTTTCGATCATCTTGATGAGATCACTCACTTCGATCTTTTCCTTCTTGATTCCTTCTTGGTAGGACGAAAGTTGGATTTTTTTAATAATTGTCCTAGGTCACATGAAACTTGTATGCTCTGCCATTCGTACCAAGGTCCACGCTCTTAAGATGGTGAAAAATGTTAAAGAGAATGGGTGGCTCGTACTAAGGGCTTTGATCCAGACTCTACCTCTTGAAGAAGTCAGGGACGACCTCCCACAAGTTCCTAGTCTCCCTCATGTCATTCTCGGGTTGAGTGCTCCACCTCCTGCTAGCGGCTTTACTTTTACCGATACAATCTCCTCAACGGCCGCATGGACTCTCTCACATCCTCCATTGACAGGCTTGGTAGGATGCTTCATCGTTTGCAAGTTCAACAACAATGGCAATACATGAGCACTAGCGGTGATGCAAGCTTAATAAGATGCCTTCTACACTTAACACTCCGCTCAAAAAGAGGAGATGCTCAACAAAATGCCTTTTATGCTCATTTTGATGCACACCTCCACCTCCTCCGGACTTTTAGATACATTCTATGCATATGTTCTTTTTGCCAGATCCCTATATTGTGCTCTATTCTTAAATATCACATTCTTTTTGCTTATGACAAATGGAGGAAAATGCAGTCTGTTTTCTTTTTTGTTTTGCTTTGTGACTTTTGAAAAGTATGGTCTTTTGGTAAGCATTTTTCACTAACTTTTTCAGATGAAAGATTATATTAAAAGTCCACAAGTTAGTTTTTAAAAGTCATTTTTCACTTGATCAAAATGTCATTTTTGAATCACTTTTTAATGCATGGAATGGTTTTGAGCTATAGTCATTCATACCATGTATCGAGGTGTTAGTATATTTACATTTTTTGCTAAGAAAATAAATAGTTGATCTTGCTCCAAAGTTTAGATCTATTGAATGTGACTTCGATCTTTGACTTTCTTTAAGAGTTCAATTTGTGATGATAGCTTTTGCTTTTTTAACGGCCATTGATCGATATTCTTTTGTGCACATTGAAAAACTATACTCACTAGAATTCAAGTTATTAGTAAATAAGATCAACTTGTTATAATTAAAACTTCGAAGTTTTAGATGGTGTATGGAACACTTTTTGATTATGACAAACAAGATGATTTGCGAGATAATATTAAACAAATGGATAAGAAATATAAATACTCAATTATGCACGTGATCTATATGTTCCCCCTAAAAACAAATCGATAATCAAATGCTTTTAATGTTGAACATTTTCGATTATCAATCATATCAAGCATATTATATCAAACATATCATCACCTGTATTTTCCCCCTTTTATCATAAGCAAAAAGAATATGGTATTTAAGAGTAGAGCACAATACAAGAGATACAACACAAATGTCTTAAGAGCATAGATCAACAAAGACAACAATACTAAAAAAAGTAGATCAACATAAGCGGTAAAGAACATTTACATAGAATGTATCTAAAAAGTCAAGAGGAGGCGGAGGTGGAAAAGTGCATGAAAACGAGCATAAAAGGCATTTTGTTAAGCTTGTATTGCCTCTTGTTGAGTGAAGTGGCAAGTGTAGAAGGCATCTTGTTGAGCTTGCATCGCTGCTTGTTGAGTTGTATGCCTCTTGTTGAACGGTGAAGCATCTCTCCAAGCCCATCAACGGAGGATGTGAGAGAGTCGATGCAGCCGTTGAGTGGTCCTCGGTAAACGTAAAGCGACTGGTAGGAGATGGAGCACTCGACCCCGAAATGTCATGAGGGGGAGTAGGTCCAAAGTCCGGATCAAAGCCCTAAGTTACAGGTCACACAATGCCCATGCTCTTTAACAATTTCATCCTCTTGAGAGTGTGAATGTTGCCCATAGGGTAGCCTTGGTACGAGTGGACAAGTTTCATGTGACCTAGGATGATTATTGGAAAATCCAACTTCCGTCCAACTAAGAATCAAGAAGGAAAATGTCGAAGTGAGTGACCTCATCAAGATGACCTTTTCGAGGAAGAATAATATGAGCAATAATAATATGCAAGACTTTACAAGGTAGGGTTAGTTGGTTTGAACTAAGTTTGATCGGATCAAAGTTCTTGCCGACAACTCTACGACATGCAATTATAGGATTATAATGTCACGATGCGGGTGAGACATATGACAAAAAATTTGATTTGGACATTCTTCTAACCAAAAAATAGAACGGATAATTGATTTGGTAATGGTAATAATACGTTTCCCTTTCAAAAGACAAGAAATGCTACCCGTACGAGGAGTAAAAACTATATTCTTGTAAAATTCCCTCATGAGTTTAGGATATAATTGATTTTGCTAGATGTTTTATTAGTATATCGGCCAATTGATTTTCCGTTTTTATAAATTCTAGTACAATATCACCTTTTTGAGCATGGTCTCTAAGGAAATAATGATCAATTTCAATATCGCACTAGTGTTATGATAACACATGATTGGGTTATGATCAAAGTATAAGTGATACTAGTTTGTTTCATACATAGAACTTGTGTACTGTTACTAGTGACCGAGATATTCGGCTTCGGCAGTAGATAAAGCAACGGAGTTTTGTTTCTTGCTAAACCATGATACTTGCAAAGCCTAGAAAGTGACATGTTCTGCTAGTACTTTTGCAATCAATATTGTACATCCAACCCATTTTGTTTAATTTGAAGTCCGAGAAAGAACTTAAGTTCTCCCATAATGCTCATTTCAAATTTCATGCTCATGTTTTTCGAAAATTCTTCACAAAGATGAATATTTGTTGCCCTAAAAATAATATTATCCATATAAATTTGAACAATAAATATATTTCTTTATGAGTTTTAAAAAAGGGATTCGCCTTTTCAATTGAAAAAACCATTTGAGAGTAGAAATTTGCTCAACCACTCATACCCAAGCTCAACTTGTTTTAGACCATAAATTCTAAGTTTAAAAACATGGTTTGGAAACTTGTGATTTGTAAAGTTGGGTGGGTGATCAACAAACACTTCTTCTTGAATAAATCTATTTAAAAACGCGCTTTTAACATCCATTTGATAACGCGAATCAATTAGCCTAACAACTGGTGCAAATAATATTGGGCCACTAATATAGCCTGTTACGTACAATAATTCCATTTTCGTCTCGTTTGTTTTTTAAGACCCATTTTGTACCAATTACGGTTTGATTATTTGGTCTAGCGACTAAATCCCAAATATGGTTTCTTTCGAATTGATTTAGTGTTTCTTGCATAACTAGAATCCAAAACTCAGCAAACTCGGCTTCTTTAAAATTTTAGGTTTAATTTGTAAGATGATTGCACAAATACCAAGATGATTCTAAGAGAAGNTGAATAAATCTATTTAAAAACGCGCTTTTAACATCCATTTGATAACGCGAATCAATTAGCCTAACAACTGGTGCAAATAATATTGGGCCACTAATATAGCCTGTTACGTACAATAATTCCATTTTCGTCTCGTTTGTTTTTTAAGACCCATTTTGTACCAATTACGGTTTGATTATTTGGTCTAGCGACTAAATCCCAAATATGGTTTCTTTCGAATTGATTTAGTTCTTCTTGCATATCTAGAATCCAAAACTCATCAAACTCGCATTCTAGTAGTGATACCTTTAGATGGATTGCCTATTATTAACTCATTTGGATGAGAGGAAACGAATGTGGGATAGCTTTGTGCTTCGGTTGGCCATTGAGCCCGTTGATTGTTCTTCATTAGACAATCCTTTGTTTTGGTCTTGAATATTCATTTGTTCAAAAGGAGTTTCCAAATCTACATCATCATCAATACCTTTCTCACTATCAAAAAGGTTAGCCTTGAGTCAAAAGTGACATGTATAGATTTTTCAATAACTAGACTTCTTTTTTTGAAGATTCTATAAGCCTTCTTAGATGATGAATAGAAAAATTCCAACATTGGATTTTGAGTCAAACTTGCCCAAATTTGCAATCGAAAACTTTGAAATAGCTAATATTAGGAATTCTATTTTTCCAAAGCTCGTAAGGAGTTTTAGTTTTCTTATGACTTACCAAAACTCTATTTATAAATTTATAATGTAACATGCGGTGTTAATTGTTTCGGCCCAAAAATACAAGTAAATCATTCTCATTTAGCATGGTCCTAGTAATTTCTTGCAATGTACGATTCTTCCTTTCAACTACACCATTTTGTTGAGGAGTTTTAGAGGCCGAAATGAAGTTCATATCCATTTTAGTTACAAAACTCATCAAAAGCAAGATTGTCAAACTCTCCACCATGGTCACTTCTAATAGTTGTCATAGTGTAGACCTTTTTACACTTAAAAATATGACCCATGTGTCAACAATAACGAATGTGCAATGTTTACCGCCTGAGTTAGCCGTTCTTGATAGTCCGAAAAGATTCATGTGGAGAAGTTGCAAATGCTTCTTTTGCCTTGTTTCCGAATGTTACATGACCTCATCCTTCTTTTTGAAGTTTGATAGTAGTGATCGATCTCCGGTCAAGTGCTTCGAACATTCGCTATCAAGAACCATTTGCTCTTTGTTTTCTTTGGTACCTACAAGTACAATTTAATTTTTGATTTTTGGTACAAAAACTTGGGTCCTGGTAGTTAATTTTTTGGGGATTTTCTAATCCACTTATTTTTGTTTTCAAAATATAACTCTTTTTAGCTAAACAATTAAATGCAACATGTCCAATTTTATTACAAAAAGGCACAAGTGATATTTGAAGTTTTAACAAACATGTTTTTGAGAGATTTTTATTTTAAAGAGGGTTTGAATCTGATTCCTCATTTGTCAAAAACGTATTTTTGATTTCCAAGCATTAAATCAAATTTTTTCTTTCCTTCGGTGAATCATCAACCTTTTCTTTTAGAGAAGTGTATTCCTTAACTAGTAAATTATAATCAACATTTTCTTTTTATTTTTCCAAAATCTTCTTTACTTCATCTTTTAATAAAGAGTTTTTCCTTTTAAGAATGGAGTAGCTCAAAGCAAGTTTTTCAAAATTTTCAAGTAAATCATCATAAGAACTAGATAATTCATCATAAGAACATTTTTCTTTCGAACTTACCTCATCTTCAAATGCCATGAAGCACATGTTGGTGATTTCATCTTGACTATCGCTTTCATTTTGGTCTTCATCATCAAGTAGCTTGGAGTGTTTTTTTCTTGGTATTCTTCTTTTTGTTCGGGCACTCGATTATTTTGTGATCGGTTTTATCACACTCGTAACAAATGATTTTCTTATTTCTTTCTTCTCCTTTGTCATCCTTCCTTTAAAATTTTCTATTGTTCCAAAATCATCTCAATTTCTTGACGAGGACGACTAAATCATCGAGCTCTTCATCGCTCACGTTCCTATTTGTTGTTTCTTCATCAATTGTCGGTTTTAGAGCAACTTGATGCTTTGGATCCTCTTTTGAACTTGTTTGTTATAATCAAAACTTCGAGGTTTTAAATTAGCCATATGTCAACACCTTTCAACCACACATTCTCCAAATAAAATAATATTACGCACAAATCTAAAACTTTTCATCACTTTTCCATCACACATTCTCCCACCAATCATTATTTCAAAATTTTCATTCTCATTAAAATGAGATTCAAGCACAAGCTTAGTTGATTCTCCTTGTGCAGAGATTTTGCCTCAAAATACCAAGAAAAATACAAAGAGGGAGAATGAAAATGAAAAAAGAAGAGAAGATTAAGCTTGCGTGATATAGGCTGCGATTGGCTTTGTTAAAAAGCCCTAAAATCATGTTTCATTAATTGTCAAGTCTCCAAAATTTAGAAGACAAACAAATCGAACCTTGAAGTTGGAACTACCTCTTTAAGAGTCATATATTGCACTCCTAGTGAGTGAATCGTATCTTATCATATGCTTAGGTATATATACTTTTTAAACATTAACACATACAGTATGCACTGTCGATAGTTCAGTGGCAATGCTAGGAGGTATGCCACATTTCAATTTTTGTCTAGAATTTCGAAAAGATGTACCAAGGTTTTAATTTTTCCTCTTGCCAAATCTAAGAACTCATTTTATTGGTGCAACTTTCAAAATTAATTTTTCACAGACTTCTAACTCTACTAATTTCCTTTTCTAGTTTGCATAGCTTTTGTGTTTGTCTCAAGCTAAATGTAATCTTATCAACTGCTTGCACCGTCTTTGCAATAATCTCTAGACCAAGAATTCTATTTTCTCCAACTTCATCCTAATGAATCGATGAACTACACCTTCTATCATAGAGGGCTTCACAAGGAGCCATGCCAATAGTAGCCTTGAAACTATTATTGTATGCAAACACTACTAATGGTAAGAGCGAATTGGACTATCTAGACCTTAGAAGACATGCTCCAAGCACGTGTCTTAGATTTGGGAGGTAGTTGGGAGTCACTCCTATCATTAATAGAGTTTGCATATAATAATAGCAGCTTTCATGCTATTATTGACATGACTCCTTATGAAGTCAAGATCTTAAGAATATAATAAGATACGACTCACTAGAAGTGCTAAAAATCTGACTTATGAAGAGGCTCATATGAAAATTATTGAAAGGAAAGTGCATTGAGAAACAATGAAGTTGGCTTGGTTAAAATTCAATGAAAAAATCGTGGAGTCAAAATAGCTAATTGGGAGAAAGAAAAAGAGATAAGAGCCTAGTATTTGAAGCTTTTCAACTAGATAAGATAATTTTGAGGAAGAATTATTCTGAAAGTTGTACCAGTAAAAGAGGTTTTGAGATTTAGCGAGAGGGGAAAATCGAAATAATGATTCATAGGTCCTTTCAAAATCCTAGACAAAATGGGGAATGTGACATACCATATTCCACGTTCAATGTTTAGAAAGCGCATGCATTGAGAAACAAAGAAGTTGCCTTGAAAAAGGATTTGTCTTCTAAGTTATGCATTTTAAATTTTTTGTAAGTGTTAGGTGGGCCAAATAATGAAGTATAGTAGCAGTTAATAAAAATCTATCAATATGAATCTTATTTTGTAACTCACATTATGGAAATCGGACTAAAAAAGGTTATTTTGAATATGCAAGTTGAGGTTGAAATAAAACTTATTTTTCTATCTAATATTATATCATTTTATTATCCTTTTGAAGAAAGTTTGTTATTTGATATGTGCACATGGGTTACGGCAACGCGAGATTATTTTTCTCAACCACTCACTTTCGAAATACCCACTTCTTAGCCATATTTATCTTATAAATATATATTATCTTATACATACATTATATTTTCTATTCACCAAGTCAAGGCAATTTATTTTCAAATTTCTTAAAAAATTTTAATTTTCATTCAAGGTAAGATACATAAGATGCAGTAATTAAATTTTATGTTTTAATCATTCGGGATAGACCGTCCGATCCAATTATGTAAATCATTCGGGATGTGGAAATTCTAAAGAAATTTCTTGAGCTATATCGGGTATTAAATGTTGAGTTTTATTTATATTTGTCGAATAAGAATTTATACGTATTTTACTTAGTGTTTTTTTAAATTCTCACCCTTACAAAAATTCAAATGTGACTAATCCAATTGATACTTGGATTCAACTTAAATATAGAAAAGTCATGGGTTCAAATTTTAAAGACGCGATGTGAGGGGTAAGATAGGTTAGGTTCAAATCACGTACTATCCCTTTGGAAGGCCTCAATTAGTATTAGAATTCAACTCGATTTCTCTTGAGTTCGATTCCTTGAGGATGCGAAAGAAAGTCGTGACATCAATAATTTGACTCAACAAAAATAAGGAGTACTACATTTAAACGAAATATTATTTGAGTATTTAAAAACAAACCTCAATAACATATGCGCAAAATTCATATTCAACATAATATAAATATAAATCAAAAATTTCATACCTGGCATTCTTATAATTCCCACAAAACTAAAATCAAAAGGCATTAAATGTAATCATAATATAAGAATTTAACCGCTGCATTTTTTGTATAAAGTGTATTTATAAGATGAATGTAGCTAAGAAGTGTTTGGAAGGAAGTGATAATAGGGGTTGAGAAAAATAATATCACGTTCCCATAAAGTACACACATATATCAAATAACAAACTATCTTTAACAAATTAAATATTTATACATGAATCAATGAAAAAGGATTCGTAAAATGATATAGTATTTGTTGACGTTGAAAATTAAACAAGTAAATTTCAAGCCAACTTCAAGGAAGAACACGACTTCAATTAATTGTCAACTCGTGATTACAAGCGATTCAACTACTCCTTTCTATGATTATAGGAGATATTTGAAATATGGATAATGTAAGAAAGTTTGTAATGTACAAAGTTGTGTCCTTTTTTTTTTTTTTACCGTTGTTTCCTCTTTTATAGGAGAAAATACACGTGGTCCATTAATTTCATGTCTTGTCATATGCAATCCTGAACTAGAGAAGTACACATGTTGGAATAATTTAATTGGCCACCGAGCTCGATCTGGCAGTTTCATGATGAGTAAATCTTACGGGTAGGCCCCAGTAATTAATGAAGCATGCCTAGGGAAAGAAGCATAACTATTCGATCAGGGCTTATGTAAGCACTGATGTAAGATTATTCCCTGTGAATTCTGATTGGTTGGTTTGTTGATTCTTTCAGTGATCTTCAATTATTAGAATCCCTTTTCCTTGAAAGACTACACAATCTTATTGGGTACGCTAACCATCCGAGCTAACCTCACACTGCCGAGCTCACATTGTCACATGCTCATCACGTGTATTAATTTGATATGACTGACCTCTGAGCTCGACACGTTAACGTATATCCCCTAGGTCAATACAGACCTAGGTGTGGCTGGCCTAATAAAGTGACTGGTACAATTCCCAATTTTCTTTAATCATTGTTTCAATTAATGACAAAGACACATGTCATTCCTTTACTCGCATATGAGTTGTTTGGCAAGTTCCTTCTTCTAGAAGCTTAGGCTTGTGATCGTTGATTTCATTTTGAACGATTCAAATCTCGCCCCTTGATATTCTTTTCCTTTAAGTAACTTTTCACTTTTCATTCCCTCACTTCTTGCATTCGAATTTTTAGACTTTTGCTCCAAATTTCTTTTGTTTTTCTACCTTCTTTGAGTGAGGTCGTCTTCATCTAGGTATTCCTTTCTTTTAATCAGAATACCCTTCTTTTTGCGTTTTTATTTCCTTTTTCCCATTTGCTTATATGAGTACGGACGAATGTCACATGCAAAAAAGATGCTGAGCTGCAGATCCCTAAGGCTATGGAGAACTGGAGAGCCTCATCAGAGTTTGACGCTAAAGCTCAGGAGGCATATATTTTGTCTATCGATGAGATCATCCAGCACATCAACAAAGAGCAGCCGAACTAGAACACCACTTTCTCGGAGGAGGCTCATTAGGAGCAACAGAAGGAAATGGAACAGCTACTTAAGGCAGCTTAGGCCCAGTCGACTTCTGAAGACATAGCTTCCCAAGAACCCTTAGCCCCTTAGTTCTTTATGTATTTTTCTGAGTAAAACTTTTGCTTTTCTCTTTTGTAATATTCTGACTTTATGAATGAAAATTTCTGCTCAAGTGTTTTTGGGCTTTATATTCGAATGATGTTTTTTAAACATATAAAACTTCTTATGGTACTAAAAGTCGTAACACATATAGTTTTGGCTTGACTTGCTTTGTGAGCATAACTCAAGATATTCTTTTTAGAAATCGCACTAAGTGTTGCAGTACTTACAACCTTAGTTCGATCTGCTTCATGAGCAGGGCTTTTAAGAATTTCTTAGCAGGAATTCACACTAAGTGTTGTAGCACTTACAACCTTAGTTTGGCCATAAATGCTAAATCTAAATTTTACCATTCAAGAAAAATCAAAACCATAATCACAACAAAAAACTAACATTGTTAAATATCACGTCGATGAATGGTTGTGGTGGTTGGATTGCCGACTGTGAGCGGGGTTCTGGTCAACTAGATCCCGACTGTTTTTTTTTCTCCCCTGGTTTTTTGGTCATGTGTGTGAGGTGAGAAATGAGAGGGTATTTTTGGTCCAATTTCTTTCTTTTAAAGTGGTCAAAGGCCAAAGTGAAAAAAGGCCAGGTCAACCGGCCATTTCCACTTATTTCCTTACAAATCCAAAGTTCCAAACTCGTGAAGTTAAAGAATTCAACATAGAAATTTTGGATCCTTCCGCAAGGTTCATCCCACCAACTCCATTTGTATATATAACCACATCGCTCGCATATATCCCATTTCATCCATTTTCTTCTCGTTCAAAAACTGTCAAAGGAACTATACATAGAAAATGGACTAATCGCAATGAAAGATGTATCTGAAATCATCACTAGCTTTGTCATCGTTTGAGGAGTTGACAAGAAGAGGCATTACTACCTTACTCCTTCTTTGGATACTCGCTACAGTGGCCGATGCTTTCGCCACAAACCCTAGGCGCGAAATCATGTTGTTTGTAAATGGAAGCACTGATTCAATAACCATCTTTGAAGGCTCTAGCGATGTCGAATCGATTTTTAGAGAAATCCCAAAAAAATGGAGGGTTTTTACCCACATCAAAAGCTTCGATAGAATCTCTACCCGTGGTTTGAATTACAGAACCGGGTTTGGAGTGCCCTATTTGTTTATCAAAATTTGAAGTTAACAAAATCAAACAAATGTCGTGTAGCCATAAATTCCATTCTGATTGTATCAACAAGTGGTAGGGGATATAGGGGCCATGTCCATTTTGTAGATACAAAATGCTGGAGGAGGAGAAAAAGGAAGAAACGAAAAGAGCGGGTGAATTGATGATCCTTATGTTCTTGACGGGCAGTAGGGGCTCCAATAGAAGGAACGACGAAATCGAACATGACAATTCAAGTTCAGATAATAGGAGCAATTATGGTCTAGATGGCAATAACAGGTTGTCTAATCAAGACATGGAGATAGATTCATAGTTGTTGATTCAATTAATTTGTTTAGATTCCTTCTTTCTTTTCATTTTTTTTTGAGTTTTTTTAAGTTTGGAATGTAAGAAAATTACCATTTTTTAATTTCTTAGAGGTGTTATGTGATAACCCAAAAATAACTAACCAAGAGGGGGTGAATTATTTTTTGAAACTTTTTCGACAATTAGTCTAAAACTTATTCAGAGTGTGTTTGGTGCATATTAAAATGAGAGAATGCATTTTTTGAAGTGATGTGATGAGAAATATGTGGTTGAAAAAGAAGGAAAAGTTATTGATTATGTGGATCAAATAGGGTACAAAATACTTTGTCTCACCTATTTACTC
>CAIGRL010239368.1:0-12548 GCA_903798325.1 Fraxinus xanthoxyloides
TGTTGCACTTCAATTATTGAATAAGTCAATAATTGAAGTTTATTGAACTTTGAATGCCTGCAACAAATCCTAAGAGATCAACTTTTGACAATTTTTTCAACTCTCTTTTACGAAAAGGCAACATATACATTGAAACATTCAATAATTCCATGTGAAAAAGTCTTGAATAATAGATTGTGCACAGGGAATATTAAAGTCACCACCAACAACACAGTATTTAATACGTAAAAAAATTTAAGCTACACTTTACAATAACAAAAAATCCTGAAAAACGAGATACGCAAACAACAACGATAAATTGTGGGAGGACTCCAATCTAGAACCTTCTAGACAGTAGCAATCACCGAGGATTTTCTCGTCTATACTCTTGCCAGCTCCACTCCACCCAGCCGAACTTCCCGTTCGCATCGTCTTGCATGTCCAAGATCTCCCTGTTCCGTTTATCCTTGAGGAATGAGCAAGTCCAATAGTACAAATCGGTACTTATTTGCAATCAACCCGTGGACAATAACTACTGCAAGCATATTTTCGGGTCTGAGACTGCCGGTCCAAGGAATTGGTCAATTTTTGCAGCCACCTTCTCACTGGCTGTGGTCGCATGATCCACTGAATACGACACCTCCTGCGCCGAAACCTTTTTCTTCTTCTCCTTCGCTCGATCTCCAACTGCTTTCCGTTTATCACCACTGTGCGGGCCGGACATATCCATAGTTGGTGCATATGGCGAAAGTTCAATGGCCTCGTCACTAGAGTCATTATTCTCCACATCCAGCGGGATCTCATCACGGTGATCTTCAACACCACTGTCTTCGAACATTGCGAAGCCTGTGCGACATAGCTTACTCGGAGTCACTGCGTACTTATCGCTGTCGAAAACGTCCCCGAACAATGTCTTGTACCAATACACCTCCCAACAATCTTGGTCCTTGAATTCTTTATAGTCTTTGTTCTCCTATAGAAGCATCAGAATAAAGGGTAGAAAATTATGCACGTACAATACGACGGATAAAAAATCATTGTGATCTGGTACTCAAAAAAATTGTTAATTAATCACGTTTCTTGTGGACAATAGAGTAATGGTTATAGTTCATATGTCATGCCGAAAACTTCAATTATAAAAAAAGAGAAAAAGAATTTGACTTCATGTGGTCATCCATAAGAAGAAACAAAATTGAAGTATAACATAATGAAGTCTTGATTATTTTGCATTCTAGACCGGTGATCTTCTTCAAAATTACCAATTTTAAGTATCACATAAAAAATAAAAATAAAAAATCTACCTTCTCTTCAGTGCGAAACGGCCTCACTAGGCAACATGGTGTAAAGTATCTCTAGTGAAACTTTCAAGAAAAAATAATTTACGAAGTTCCAAAAATATCTAAATATCCCCTTTAAACTCTAATGATCCACTAGGTCAAGGGACATTTGAAGTATTATGGGAGTCTTTAAAAGCTTGTTGTTTCAAATGACTGGGTAAAATGTATCAAAATGTTGTCTGCCAAAACAAATAAATTTTCGCCTACTAGTAACTCACACTTCAACTATTACGATGATCATAATTCTACTTGTGGTACACACGCATTGCAAGTTTAATCTAGTTACCTACCACATAGCTTCCAAGTATACCAGTAAAAGAGTAAAAATATAATTTATGCATCCATTGGAGAAATCAAGCTTCACTTCCCTATAGACTTAAAACTAGTAGACCGATATAATGCCACAAAGAAACCTGAATAGAATCGTGTTCTTAAAAGTTGCTACGCCCACACTTAAATACTCTACACTCCAAATAAATGTTGCACCACAACCTCCCCATTCCACCTTGTAGAACATTCTAAAGTTCATGAAATTTTCATAAATGAATAACCATGAAACGGTGTAACTAATGAAAAAAAGTCCATTGGAGGGCAATGAAATACTCACAGGAACCATAAAGATAATACAAAACACAGATAAAGAAATTTGACCTATCAAACCATCATCTTATTCATTAGTTAATGTACTAATGATTCAAAACTAACTCACCAAGCTACAAGAAACAGATTTCTGAAATTCCAAAGAAATTTTAATGATGTCGTCAAACCAAACATTGTGCACTTTGTACAAAACCGTTTACATCCATCGCAGAAACGTAAGCAATGACTTAAAGGCTAATGACACGATGGTACCTTAATTTTTCGAGCCCACAACTCATCGGAAGCGTCAATCTTGCCGGTTGATGGGTCTATGAGATGCCACTAGAGTTGAGCAACTCTTCGAATCGCTTGTGTTTTAGGGCGAGGGCATCCCATAGATTTTTCAGCTGCTGTTTGTTCCAATCGTGGCCAAAAGTGGTGTTGAACAGCTTGATTAATGTCTCCCAACCGTGTTTGGTGAAGCACTTGTCGTTTCGGTGACCATCAGCGATAACGGACTCGCAGGCATCCACGAAGATGTTGGCGTCATATACATTCCATTGTGCATTCTTTCGTGGAACCCGATAGTTGGGAACTGAAGGGCCGATCGAGGTGGACGAGGGACCGTGTTGGTAACTCTGTGGTAGTTGAAGGAGAAAACGAAATTATCATATTGGGGAATTGATAGACAGCTATTTAAATGTAGAAGAAAATGGTAGAAAACGTCATTTACTTACAGGTTTCGGTGCGAACGGACTCATCTTTACAATTCACTGACTGAACTCTACTTTGAACAAGATGGTGGAGTACCGAAGCAAATCGAAAAATCGGCTTGCTGGCTGCTGCTGAATTTGGAGAAACTGGGTNGTGGACGAGGGACCGTGTTGGTAACTCTGTGGTAGTTGAAGGAGAAAACGAAATTATCATATTGGGGAATTGATAGACAGCTATTTAAATGTAGAAGAAAATGGTAGAAAACGTCATTTACTTACAGGTTTCGGTGCGAACGGACTCATCTTTACAATTCACTGACTGAACTCTACTTTGAACAAGATGGTGGAGTACCGAAGCAAATCGAAAAATCGGCTTGCTGGCTGCTGCTGAATTTGGAGAAACTGGGTAGATAGAGTTCTGTCAAACGGTGCCCGTTGCTTTAATATCCGATTCAAAAAAGGGGAAAATTGCTCTACGTCCGCAAACTAAACAGACTGTACACCAGTCAAATTAAGCAAAAGATTCCATTAATATGTGAAGGACGCCTATCCATCATCTTGTGTAGTATATTAAACAGTATAAAAGTGAAAAAAACCACCTTACTATTGAGTATTATGTACCAAAGATATGGGGGAACGGAGAGTGGGAAGGAAAGATTAACAAAAGGGCATCAAACATTATATAATTGATGGATAGAGACTGAATTATTTTTTGGAAATTTTTAAGAACTGGATTACAGAACATAACGGTATCTCAAATAAAAAAAAAGGATTTAAAAAAGATTAAATTGAAAAAAGATTGAAATCCCACCAATCCAAACAAACAGAGAATACAAAAAATCAATGAAAATGTTTGAATAAGAGTGTAATAATAACCTAGAGAGACATCAAATGTATCAAGGATTCAAACCATTGTCACTTAAAACAAATTCAAAAAGGCCATTGAAAATTCCACCATCCGCCAATGAGAAACTTTGGTTTCCTTACAAAAAGTATAACCATTAAACAAACAAAAATTAACAGACAAATTCAAGAAAAGTGAAAAGGTAATAATCATAGAGAGAAAATACAAAATTTTAAGCAAAACCCACCACAAGAGTTTGTCGTTATGTACGCCTGATTACTTTGTCGAATAGAATCTTCACCAAACTTGATCAAGAACTTCCATCACCGATCGGGGTTTTGAGCACAACCCAGTAAAAATCTTCGCTTCAATTTCTCAAAAAATTTCACACAAATTACAAATTTATAACAAATATAAGAGATGTGCATCAAGGATCATAGATCTGGGTAAAAAAGCAAGGCATATACATACAAAATGTAAACATACCTGTGCGTTGGATGGAGAGTGTTGGATAGTAAAGGACCAACAAGGGAAGGCAACTAGATAGTGTAACCAGGAGAAATTGGTGGAAACTGGAGAGAGAGAGAGAGAGAGGAGGAGAAGAAGAAGTGAAGAGATTTTTCTTGGAGTAGAGAGATAATGCACGAGTAGAGTGTTACATACAGAAGACGAACTCAGCAGACTGCTCGTCGAATTAGGACATCTGGTCTCGTGCCAAATCGGTCCGATTTCGTTGCTGAAAGTATCGGTACTCACCGGCAGCTCACACACGGCGTGCTCTCTATGCAACCGTTCAATTTGATTGGTAAAATCACAAGATCAGTAGCATCGGCGGTAGAGGAGGAAGGGAGATGCACTGTATCAAAAATGTGGTGGTTGGGGAAAGAATTGGTAGGTAGGTTTGGTTTTACACCACAGACAAATTGAGGGTAGGAAAGGAATTTGGATGGAAAAAGTTGGAAACTCATTTCTTTCCCTTTTTGGACCGTTGCAGCCCAACGATCCAAAAAAAATTAAAATCCAAGAAAAAGCAGGACCAGACATGGGCTAAAAATGTTAGCAATTTTGTTAATTTGCCCTTTCAAAATCAGGGGAGATTTGCAGTCATCGTACCAGATTTTTTGTTTTGTTGCAGACTAAACTCAAATCTTTCATTTGTGTCATTCACGATGTCAAATCTTTCAAGAATTCGAACCCGAAGTCCAAATGGACGATTTTCTTCTATTTGACTGTTAATTGACCAAAATAGTGAATCTTGACCAATTTTTAAAAGGTCAAATTGGTAATTTTACATTTTTCACAAACAACCCAGTTGTAATTATTAAATAATAATAACAATTAAAAAAAATCAAAATTTCATCTTCTTTCCATCCCCTTCTATCCATAACCCAAAAAGGAGAAATGGGCAAACCCATCTCTTCCACCCCCATTTGCCACCATCGTTGTCGCCACCTCCATCCACCGCCAATCGTGTCGTTACTATTGTGAATGATCGAAATCATACCCATCTTCGCTAAATAGTCAAAATTAAAGGTTGAAAATTGCATACATTAATTATCCATTCTTCAAAAAGTTGGTTTACAGCAGCATCATAGTTTGAAGGACCAAAATTCCATTTGGTGTTTTTGATATCCTTTTCAATAATCGCTATACTTGCTCTGATCGAAAAATTGCATGCATTAGCTCTCCTTTGAAATAAAGGGTTTATTCCATTTCAAATGAAGAGAAAATCTTGGACAACCCAATTCTAGTCTCCATTTCAAATGGCATGTTTTGCAACGGTAACATTCCAAATTTTTACTACTAGTTGTTGATTTAAATTTAGGCTTAATTGCGCTATTATTAAAGTTTAATGACTTTATTGGTTATTGACCTAGTCTAATGATCTTATTGGTTATTGACCAATAGTTTGAGGACCTAAGTGGAAAGATATTTTGGAAGTTAGATTAAATCATGCTTAAAACATGTGTAAGTATGCTCATTAATCTTGATTAAGTATGATTCATTGACCACATGCATTATTCGCACCACATCTCAAGCCAATGTAATTGAATTGACCACGTAAATCAAGAAAATTGATTTGACCACATGTATTATTTACACCAAGTTTCAAGCCAAGTTAATTGATCACATGATTAAAGGTATTAACTTGACCATTTTAATGACAATACACAATTTATGCATTTACCGTCCCTAACATCTAGTCATTTCCTTCCACTTTTCTACACATGGTCAAGAATTTACCATATTAATAGGAGACAAACCTAACACTAAACTACCCACAATAATCATTTACACACACCTTTCCTCTTTATCTCTATAACTTTGTTTTTTCACTTCTCTTTCTCTCGTCATTTTTATGTTCATACAATTATACAATCACACGTGAATAATCAACCCCACACGCGGCTCAAGAATCTCTTTGAAACAATAACTCCTTTTATCATTTTGAATTGTCCAGTGAAGAGGTAAGTTGTGTTTTATGTTTATGGTGGCTAATGTTTATGTGTGTAATATTTCTACGACTATATTATGTTTTGGTCCATGTTACTTATATTCTATTAAGATTGGACCGGAGTTTAATAGCGCTACTCACGAGAATTTAGCAACACTTAAATTCGGTCTAATTTTAGTGTCTCCCTATGCAAGCTATGAATTTTCCGTAGAAACACATATATGAATTCATTATCTACGCAAGCTTATTGAGAATTATTTTCACTCTATTATGTCTATACTTTCAGATAATTGACGATTCGAGGAGGTCGGCACGGAGATGGCTTATGATGGCAAAAGATTCAATAATAAAATTCTGACATTGTCAAACTATTATTATTTCATTTAGTTTATAATTTAATGACACTCGAATCGTTAAGGATTCGGGTCATCATAGTTGATATCAGAGCTAAGAGTTTTTAAAAATCGATTCAGTAGACTTAACATTTATTTTCAAAATTTTAAACTTTACGTTTTTTTAAATGAGAATTATGTTGTTCTAAGTCACTAGCCAGTATGTTATCGTCCACGACTCGACTTCATTGAAACATGTATGTATGCACTTTAAGTATTCATGTCATCTCACTTATGAAAGCATGTCTATTACACAAAATAGCAATCATGAGTATAGTGACAAAATATGAATATTAACTTATGATTTTGTTTAGGCTTGTAATGTATAAAAGTCAATAATAATATGAAATCTTGAATGTTATAAGTGTTTACTATTATATCTATGTTAAAACTGATAAAAGACCTTAATCTTAGATTTTATTCTAATGTAGAAACCATGAGATATATAGATGGTAGCTATGTGATTTTAAATGCATGTTAAGCTTAGTGGGAATGACTCAACCAGAGATTAAGTTTGCAATAATGTAGAATCACATATTATACGAATAAGACTTACAATGAATCCACGTACAATAATTCATCCATTTATCACTGCCTTTGTAAAAACAAGGGAAAAACTACTGATAATTATTTAATACGTTCTCTTGAAGTTCCAACTTCTGATATAATAATTTATTCCTTTATCACTACCTTTGTTTAAATCAAAGGAATTATTGGTACTTCCTTTTCAATTTTCAATTATTAGTATTCCACATCTAAAATAATAATAGTAAAATAAAATAACATTTCTCTAAAGAAACTAATGTCCCCAGAAAACTCTTACTTTATGAAATTTCCAACAATTACCTACTTTTGGAAATTCTTTTTAATTTTTTTTTTTTTTGAAAAGTTCTTTTGGAAAGAAAAGTATTTACGTTCATTTCTTTTCGATAGATGGTAAGTGGACAAGATCAAATTAGTCGAACTGAGGACCACGATCATTTTACTTGGTTGCATAGGAATTACAAGAGAAACCCAAACCTCGATTTGATACAACTCTTAGATGCCATGGAAAAGATTTATCGAGGGGCAAGAGCGAATGTATATCAATTTCATAGGGATGAGATCGCGTATCACTTTGACCGAACCCTTACTCTTTAGTAGAGGCAGTTTATCAAGGGAATCAAAGAGATCTTCGACTAACAGACATCTCCTGATCCATTACGATGTATGAGGGAAATGTGGAGGGTGAATCGTGAAGACATTAGGTATACCACTGGGATGCCAGGCTATGAACTTGATCCGGGCAACGTCATAACCATACATGAAGTTGACTACGAGGAAAATTATGTTGAAGATGATCGAGTAAGAATACAACCTTGCGTCGTATTCTGCGATTGACCCAAAATAAAAACCCTAGGACAAAAAGGAGGCGAATCAAAGGATACTAGGAAGAACTATTTGATGATGCCTAGTTTTCTTTACGTTTAAATTTATGTTCTTAAATTTTTTAATCTCAACTTGTTTGGACACTGGGTATGCTTGGTGGTCCGTTATTTATGTAAACTTATGAATGTTTATGAATAAAGCATGCCATTTTTGTATGTTTCATTTCCTCAATTTGATTTAACTCTAAATAATTACTATCATTTAATTAAGGTTATGGCACCCCGAAGCAAAGGACTAACAATAGCAATAACCAAACACGAGTCTACACAACCTGTTCAGCTTCAACCTAATATGATTGACCCATGGTTTGCTCAAAAATTTCTCGCTATGATGCAAACTTTTGCGCAAGTTGCGGTGCCACCACCACCTCCTCAACAACCAACACCACCATTTTTTGCCTCCTCAACCAGAACAATAGCATGAAGCTGCCCCTGACATTAGGACTACTGCTGCTGTGGTTGAGCAATTCAGGAAACAACACCTCCTATCTTTTATGGTAGTACGGACCCCTTAGAAGCGGAGGACTAGCTGGTGGGTATGGAGAGAATCTTTGAGCTTATTGACTGCCCGAGACCTAGAAGGGTGATATGTGTAACATTTATGTTACGTAAAGGTGCTAGGCGTTGGTGGGACACCACTGCCAGATCAAGAGCTCCGGTCATGTTTGGATGTGGGATGAATTCAATGTGACCTTTATGAAAAAGTACTACCATACAAGCATCCGAAATTAGAAGGAGGCTGAGTTCTTCACTTTGACTCAGGGCTTAATAATGTTGATCGAACACGAGCAGAAATTTGAAGAGTTGGCTTATTATGCTCCCGAGTTTGTGGATACGGAGGAGAAGAAAGTGAGACATTTTGAGCAGGGTTTGAGGGATGAGTTGAAACACTAGTGCTTCAGCTTGAAAACTATCATGTGTGTTAGCAAAGGCACAATTGGCAGATTTCAAGAACCGCACTAGCAGGGACGAAATGCAGTATAATGGACAGTCAGAGAAGCGAAAGTGGGTGGATAACAAGGGCAAAGGGAAACAAGAGTATGCCAAGAAGTGTAGAGAAAACTTAACACAAAATGGCAACAAGAGTTACCCACGCTGTGGAAAATGTCAGAAGCATCACCAGGAAGCTTGCCTTTTGGAACGAATTCATGTTTCCGGTGTGGAGAACAAGGATACATGGTTTTAGTATTGCCCTAACTACGGGAACAATCAGCAAAGGTCATAAGGGAATAATCAGTAGAGACCGCAAAGAAGTAGTCAACAGAGGCTACACCACCACGAAGGGACAACCAGCATAGCTGCATAGACAGGGTCATGCACCAGGCGGACAAGCTACGGTTTATACACATATCCGACTAGCCTATGTATTGATAGATTCTGGTGCAACTCACTCATTTATAGCCCTTAAGTTTGTATGTAACCTGGATGTTATGGTTGAATATGCAAAATTTCCTTTAGTAGTGACGATGCCTACCGGGAATATAGTGAATACTAATCACATAGTTAGAACAAAAAGAGTAGAAATTGATGGTAGATCATTGGAGACGAAATTGTATGTATTAGATATGGACGAATTCGATGTGATTCTTGGAATGGATTGGCTATCCAAGAATCATGTGATAATTCGTTGCTTGGAAAAAGAAATGATTTTTCAAAGACCCGTGGAAGAGGAATTTCTATTATCTATAGCTAGAGGTGGAGGTGGACCCTTACCCCACATCTTGTTTGCATTGGACGCCCGACAGGTTGTACCATTAGAAAGCACTACGGGACTCCTCATGTTCGTAATAAGTAAGGAAGAGAACAATAAATTGACAATTGACGATGTTAGAGTGGTATGTTAATATCGAAAAGTCTTCTCCGAAGAGTTGCCTAGCATGCCGCCAAAACGAGAGGTAGAATTCACAATTAACCTTATTCCCACTCGACACCCAGCTCCAAAGCCCCGTATAGAATATCACTCAAAGAGTTACAAGAACTGAAGGCACAAATGAATGAACTATTGGAAAGAGGTTTCATCCGGCCCAGTGTATCACCATAGGGATCACCTGCTCCCAGGATTGAGAACTTGTTCATAAGAATTGAATAGAATCGGTATCAAGAATAAGTATCATCTTCCCAAGATTGAGAATTTATTTGATCAGCTCAGTGGTGCAATGGTGTTTTCCAAGATCGATTTAAGGTCTAGTTATCATCGGTTGAGAATCAAAGCCAATGATATTTCCAAGACTGCTTTTAGAACTCGGTACGGACATTACGAGTTCTTAGTTATGCCATGTGGGCTAGCTAATGCTCCTGGAGTCTTTATGAATTTGATGAACCGCGTTTTCCACAAGTATCTGGATCAATTTGTTATCGTGTTCATCGATGATATCCTGATCTACTCAAGAAGTAACAATGAGTATTTAAGAATTGTGTTGGATGTTTTGAAGAAGAAAAAACTCGATGCCAATTCAAAAAATGTGAGTTTTGGCTAGAGCGAGTAGCATTTCTTGGACATATTGTTATGGCTCGAGGGATAGAGGTGGATCCTGTAACGTGAAGGCAGTGTTGAATTGGCTAAGGCCAACCAATGTATGAGAAATTCGCAGTTTCTTGGGCTTAGCAGGATACTATCAGAGGTTCATTGAAAGATTCTCCAAAATATCAGGACCGCTGACATAGTTAACACGCAAGGGTGTAAAGTTTGACTGGACAGAGAAGTGTGAGTGGAGTTTTAAGGAAAACGGAAGTTGGTGAATGCCCATTGTTGACCATACCCAATGGGTCAGGTGGGTTTGTGATCTATAGTGATGTTTCAAAGTAAGGTTTGAGATGTGTCTTAATGTAACTAGGTAAAGTGGTTGCCTATGCATCGAGACAATTAAAGCTACATAAACAAAACTACCCCACGGAGGTCCATGCATTAAAGATTTGGAGGCATTATATTTATGGAGGTAAAGGTAACATTTATACGGACCACAAAAGTCTCAAGCATATCTTCACCCAGAAGGAGTTGAATATGAGACATAGAAGGTGACTTGAGTTAGTAAAGAATTATGATTGTGAAACTCATTATCATCCAGGCAAGGCGAATGTGGTAGCTGATGCCTTGAGTAGGAAAACGGCAAGTCAATTAGCTATGTTGACTACACAGGAACCACTATGGAGATAATTTAAGAGATTGAATCTTAAGGTTGTCATCACTCAGTCAAGTGTGGTTGCTCGAGTATCAGCTCTCTTTATCCGATCCACACTCCATGATAGAATTAGAAGACATCAAAAGGGTAACCAGTCTTTTGAGTATATCAAGTCTGAGATTAGCTTAAAACATTATATTATCAGGGGCGGATGTGTATACCGGATTTTGAGGAATTGAAAAGAGAGATTCTAGAGAAATCTCACTCATCTCCTTATTTATTACACTCGGAAGGCACAAAGATGTATAAAGATTTGAAAGTAGTATTTTGGTGAGAAGGCATGAAGAGGGATATGGCTGAATATGTCAAGAAATGTTTGGTATGTCAGCAAGTGAAGGCCAAACACCAGTGATCATCATTTGAATCATTGGAAGTGCGTCCCTCATCCAAGTCATGTGGTCAATCTTCAATCTATTGAATTACATCAAGGTTTAAGCTATGAAGAAGTACAATAAGAATTGTTAATCTGAAATTTCAAGCCCCCTGGAATAAAGCCATCCCGCTAGTGAAAGTAGAGTGGCGTAATCACTCAGTTGAAGAAGCCATGTAGGAGCGAGAGGTAGAAATGCGGGCCAAGTACCCACAACTTTTCGATGAATTCCAAGGTAAATTTCGAGGACGAAATTTATTTTAAGGGAGACAGATTGTAACATCCCAGATTTTTACTACTAGTTAGATTTAAATTTAGGACTTATGTGCGCTATTATTAAAGTTTAATGACTATTGTTAATGACCTAGTCTAATGACCTTATTGATTATTGACCAATAGTTTGAGGATTTTAATGGAAAGTTATTTTGTAAGTTAGAATAAATCATGCTTTAAGCATATGTAAGTATGCTAATTAGTCTTTGATTAAGGATGATTCATTGACCACATGCATTATTCACACCACATTTCAACTCAATGTAATTGAATTGACCTCTCAAATTAAGGAAACTGATTTGACCACATGCATTATCTACGCCAAATTTCAAGTAAGTCAATTGATTTGACCACATGATTAAATGTATTAACTTGACCATTTTAATGACAATACACCATTGATGCATTTACCATCTCTGACATCTAGTCATTTTCTTTCACTTTTCTACACGAGATCAAGAATGTACCCTATAAATATGAGACAAACTTANAAGTTAGAATAAATCATGCTTTAAACATATGTAAGTATGCTAATTAGTCTTTGATTAAGGATGATTCATTGACCACGTGCATTATTCACACCACATTTCAACTCAATGTTATTGAATTGACCTCTCAAATTAAGGAAACTGATTTGACCACATGCATTATCTACGCCAAATTTCAAGTAAGTCAATTGATTTGACCACATGATTAAATGTATTAACTTGACCATTTTAATGACAATACACCATTTATGCATTTACCATCTCTGACATCTAGTCATTTTCTTTCACTTTTCTACACGAGATCAAGAATGTACCCTATAAATATGAGACAAACTTAACACTAAACCATCCACAACAATCATTTACACGCACTTTTCATCTCTATCTCTATAACTTTGTCTTTCCACTTCTATTTCTCTAGTCATTTTTATGTTCGTACAATTATACAATCACGCGTGAATAATCAACCCCACACGCGGATCAAGGATCTATTTCTAACAATAACTTATTTT